>PVJS01017754.1:0-35693 GCA_004027185.1 Glis glis
AAAAAAAAAAAATGTGTTTTGAGATTAATTTTGATCAATTTTTTATATTTTCTTTTTTGCAAACCTGGTCATATTTGAACGAACACAAAAATACAAAAATGCTCATTTTACCATGTCATGTTTGTGTATCTTTGCCTTCCTATGAATAATGCTGAACTCTGTTATTGGACATAGTGAAGTTACTAAAAGCAGCATGATTTCCTGTCTTGCTTTAGTCTTGTTAGGCAGGACCAGAACAGTATTTACTCTGGATCTACTTGTTTTCCCTACCACATGAGCAATCCCAATGACCTGTGAATCAGGAGGTTTCCCCATTTGCCTAGGGAACTAGGAACTCTTCTTGCCCCTGGGTGCTACTGCGGATTGTCCTCTGTGTTCATGTTAGGTGGCTCCTTCCTCACACCTGGGCATGATTGGTACTCACCTAGAGCTCAACAGACCCTGTGCACGCCTGCAGACGGCTGCTCTGCTCTCTGCATTTCCCTGAGAACACTAGTCACTTGTCTTAGGTAGATCCTCAATTTCCTGTCCTCAGCTCAAAAGCCTGCCCGGCGTGCTGGGTTTCACCTCACTGCATTGCAGCCTGGAAGTTCTTTCCAGACAGGATATTGTGGCAATCACAGAGCTCGCATGGTCTGTTTTTTTTTTTTTAACACTTATGGAATACTGTCTTAATTTCATAATCTCCAATGCCTTCTTGATGTTAGTCCTCTATCAGAGGAGGAGCTTGCAAAAATCTTCTCCCATTCTGTCGGCTCTCTGTTGAGGTTCTTGATTGTTTCCTTTGCTGCACAAAAGCTCTTTAGTTTAATGCAATCCCATGTATTGATCCTCATTTTAGTTTCCTGTGCCTTTGGGGTCTTGTTGAGGAAGTCTTTACCTGTGCCTATGTGTTGAAGTGTTGTACCTATGCCCTCTTCAAGTAGCTGCAAGGTCTCTGGTCTGATTTCTAGGTCTTTGATCCATCTTGAATTGACTCTTGTACAAGGTGAGAAAGTGGGGTTTATTTCTATTTTTCTGCATATGGTTAGCCAGTTTTGCCAGCACCATTTGTTGAAGAGGCTTTTTTTCCAGTGGATGTTTTTAGCCCCTTTGTCAAAAACCAATTGGCTGAAAGTGTGTGGATTTGTTTCGGAGTCATCTATTCTGCTCCATTGGTCTATGTGTCTGCTTTTGTGCCAATACCATGCTGTTTATATTACAATGGATTTGTAGTATAGTTTGAAGTCAGGTATTGTGATGCCTCCTGAATGGTTCTTATTGCTGAGAACTACTTTGGCTTGTTTTATATATCATTTTCAGCTTTTAGTTATTTGAAACTGGGCTATAAATCCAGGGGCAAGCATTCCATTTTGGTCATGAGTACAAGTATTTTTAGAGAATTTTTTTTTTAAGATGGAATGGCAGTAAATCCCAAGAATCACTGTTGGAATGCACTGCACCCTTAACTGTTGAATAGGTGATCAGGACATGGCAAAGAATGCTGGAAATGCATTGGAATTTAATACAACTCATCTGTAGTTTATTCACAGTTTTCTTACAGGTCAAATTATTCAAAGTCAGCAAGGGAATAGCAATCAATATTTTAGTGTAATAAATATGTAAATATATATCCTAATGAAGGAATGGTTTGCACTAAGGTACTTTAGAATTACATAAATGGAAAGACTAGAAGATATTCTTCCCCAAAGCATTTCATGGAGAAGGAAACTAACCTAAGGGAGGTGAAAAGTCATTCCATGAATTTAAAAAAGAAAAAAAATAGATAAGCCATTAAGAGAAAAAAAATCCACTTAATTTGAAAGCTTTTTCTAAATATACCTGCTCCTACTCTGGGAATTGTTAGTCAATTTTCAATTTGTTTCTACTAAATTCTATTAATAAATAAGCCCTTGACAAAAAGAAACTCCAAATTCAACTATGAATTGTATTTTATTTATTTTCATGGTTTTATTTTCTTTTTATACTGTGGATTTATCTCCTATATAATTTGCAGAAAAGGATACAATTGCCATTGAGCATGGGCTATATTGCTCTTTAGCAAATCATATATACATAGAAGGAACAAGTAATTTGGTATTCTATTTGGCATTTCAATATTTTTTCTGCTTGGTAATTTAATAATAGTACTCTGGTTAGTGCTCTGTGGTTTTGTTCAGTAAACAATCCATTTATCTTTATAAACTTCTCTATATGAAATATGTTTTTATGGGTAGAAACAAGAAAATGAGGCCACTCGTTTTCATTAGATTTAGTTATTAAGTGTTTAAATATTTAGAATCAAAATCCTTAATGTCTCTTTTTTAGAGGTATTGAAATATAAAATAAGGAAATAAAAAACTTCAGAAAAATCTTCCCCTTGGTTTGTGATACATTTTATTAGCTTAAATAATTAAAAATTAGTTTTAAGCTTCCAGAGAGAATGGCATATTTCTAACCACCCCTAAAGAAAGACTTTCCATTTTTGCCAATATCATAAAATAAAACAAGAGAAACAAAAACTAATAACTTGACACACTGACATTCCTGATATTAAATAGCCAGGATTTTTTTTAAAGCTAATAAACAAAAATGAGATGGAGATCAACTGAGGGGGAAAAAAAAACATGGTTTCCATATTTGGTAAATTCAGCCTTTATTTTTTTAAACAGACTACCTGAAAATAAAGAAGCCTCAAAATTTTGATAATTGATCCTCTGAGGCTCCAGTACTGAGATTTAAGGCCTAAACCAGGCATTCTCAATGGGAAGAGAATGCCCTGGGTTCTGTCAGAATTACCTGAGAAATTTCATTATTATGACTCTATTCACCTGCCTGACCTGCAGCTCAACAGCCTAGAGTTGTTTTTAGATCCTGATTATGTAGGATTGAATCCTGACCCTTCCTCTAAGTATACAGCAGAAGTCAAAATGCTTGTCTCTACCTTAAGATCTTCAGCTTTAAATGGGAATCAAAGCTAAACCATTCGTTTTAAGGTTGAAATAAGTTAATCCACATCAACTTTTTAGCACAGTGCATAACTCATGGTAAATCCTCAATAAATGCTACATAAATATTAGCTATTAGTGATAATTATAATTATTAGCCACACTGACCTATACTTATTGATCAAAGTGCTTTATAACACTTAGAAATGACAAGACAGAAAAGGAATTGGAAATTTCAATCATCAATAAGAAAACTGGACATTCACCCTTCACACCTGTCAGAGGATGAGTAGGCAAATATGGAAAGCACGGGTTCTTCTCAGCCTGACTGACATTCTCTTGCCCTATATATTTGTGTCTTCATGAAGAGATAGTAAATGCCATAGAAGGAATACACGAAGTGGCTTAGAATTATAGGTAATTCTCTCTAAAGTAAAATGATACACAGTACATTCAGAATGAATTTTGACCAGGATAACAGGAAGCCAGGAGTCAGTAGTGGGAGGAGAAAACCTACAGTTGCTTAGAGGTACTCTAAATAAATGTCTGTGTTTGGATTGTGACTTTGATGCAACAATATGCTAATTAATAATTAATATTACATTCCAGAAGCAGATTTGACCTCACATAAGTAGACATAAATTGACCACACAGATGATTATTTTTTTCAGATTGAGTATACTTTTCCTAAAGAATTAGAAAACAGAAATAACTGCTTGTGACTATACACAAATACTGTAAAAATAAAAAGGAATTACCCACCACTGCATATTCAGCTCCTGAAAGAATTGTCTGTCAAAGATTTATATTTAATAACTATTTGTTGAAGTAATACAGAAGTCCCCCGGAAGGGCAACATCTAACTTAAAATCATCTACCACTAATGAGAAGGATATTGGCAAAACATTTTGATACCTTAGAAAGAAAGCAGGAAGATAGCTTCTTTAGAAGCAGGAGTACCCTCACGCTTGTAATCCCAGTACTTGGGAGGCTGAGACAGGAGGATAGCAGGTTCGCTGCTATCCTCAGCTATTTAGTGAGGCCTTCCACAACTTAGTGAGACCCTGTTTCAAAATAATAGGGCTGGGGGTGTAGCTCAGAGGTAGAATGCCCCTGGGTTCAATCCCCAGTACCGCAAAAAAAAAAAAAAAAGAAGCAGGAGTACCCATCCAAAGACAGAAAGATGCTGAGATAAGATGGCAAAAGGGTGTGGGAAAGGTAGACATATTTAAAAATTCAATAGAAAACCATTTTTCTATGCTCTGATAAAACTAGTCATTGAAGTATAGAAAAAATCAGAAAAATTCAAATTATAAGAATAAACTGAGCATCTTGCAGAGATCTAGACAGAATAATGATTATCTCAATGTAGAAGTTTCAAATTTCTCTGTTCCATACTGCTTTTCAGTGGACAAGAAAGAAACAGAGGTAGACATTTGGCAGGAAAAAAAATGAATCAACATTGAAACATACACCCAATTCATACTTTCTTTGGGAAAGTGTGTCATTCAAATTTATATTCCTTGTTATTTTTAAATATTTTATACTTTTATTGGTGCATTGTAATTATATATCATAGTGAGGTTCAAATTCATAAAAGCAAACATGCACAAAGGTCTTGATGTGTTTCCTTTCAAGTCCCACCCCACTACACACCCCTCCTCTCACCTAATAATGACACCCTAATTTATAATGTATATCAGCTCCAATATTCTAGCATTATGGTGCCCTTTAGTTAAAAGCAAACAAACAAGAACAAAGCTGTGAAATCCCAACGGGATTTTCTTGGACATTGTTGTAACAATTTCTGAAAATCCATCTATCTGAAACCAACCAAATTTTTAAGTGTTCTATATTCATTCTGATACATTTGTATTTGCTTATATGTTCATAACATATATCTGGAAGTATATGACAGCCTGAAAAGGTCAGCTCCCCCTGAAGAGGTGTAGTTGTGGTGCAGTTGGGATGCCCTGGCTAGGATGAATCCTGTTTCCAGAATTCCCTTCCTTCTGTTTCAGTTTAGGGTGGGCCACACACACATTTTTATTTGAAATTTGGAGTGTGGAAGTAAAACAGCAGCTATTTTGTATGCTTAGAGTGTCAGAATGGGGTCACGGTGACTTTGGGGACTCATCCCCATTGCCACTCATCTGCCGGCTCACTTTGTTGGGGTGGGTAGCAGCCAGTACAGTGACTGCTACATTTTTCTCTCCACCCTCCTCCAGCCTCTCTGACTCCTGGGCCACGTGTGCACCTCCCTGTGATGGATTCCGGCTGCTGTTGCACATCACACAAGTCAGCAACGTTCGAGGCAGTGACTGCTGAGTCTCTGTGGGTTTCAGTTCATGTGTGTGGTCTCCACATTGAGTTTGCTCTTCCCTGCTGTACCTTCTTCTTCCTTCAGATGCCCACCTTGAGGACGTCAGGCTCTAGCCCGAATCACAAAGCCCACCTTACAGCCAATGGTTTTTCTTCTTTGACGGAGAGAAGACTGAATAACACAGAAGGAAATACAGTTAAATTGTGCATTTTTTTAAAAAAAGTATATACTCTAGAGTACCTACTAAATATATTGTTAACTCTTGGTTTTTTTTTTTTTTTGTAGATATTCTTTATCAAGTTGAGGAATTCTCTTCTACTTTGTTGGGAGTTTTACCATGAATGGGTGTTGGAAATGTTTTCTCTGCATGAATTTATCTGATCATATGAATTATCTTATTAGCTTGTTGATGCGCCACATTAACTTAATTGATTTTTGAGTATTGAAAAAGTCCTGCTTGCCTGAAATAAATCTAGCTTGCTTTTACAATTATTTTTATACATTGTGGGGTTCAACTTGGTAATATTTTGTTGAGAAATTTGCAACTGTGTTGATGAGCAGTATTAATCTTTATTTTTCTTTCTTGTAATATCTTCATCGAGTTTTATTACTCTGACAATGCTAGTCTCATAAAATAAGTTAGAAAGTGTTCCCTGCATTTCTATTTTCTGCTGAGATTGTGGAGGATTGGTATCATTTCTCCCTTAAGTTTTTGATAGAATTCAGAGGTAAAATCAACTGGCTGTACTGCTTTCTATTTTAAATAGATATTGACTTACTTGCGATCTGGGAACATATTTTGCACAATGTCTGCTCTTTTAAATTAGTTAAAGTTTATTTTATGATTTCGGGGTAGAATATTCTTTAAATGTCAATTAGACCAGGTTGATTGATGGTGCTCTTTAGGTCAATTATGTCTTTACTGGTTTTCTGCCGTCTTGATCTATCAATTATTGAAAAAGTGGTGCTAAATATACAGTATTAGTGGATTTGTTCATGTTTTCTTTCAGTTTTGTCTGTTTTTTTTTTTTTTTTTGAGGTACCAGGGATTGAATCCAGGGGCTTTCTACCTCTGCGCTACACCCCCGGCCCTATTTTTTTATACTTTATTTTGAAACCGGTCTCACGAAGTTGCGGAGGGCCTCACTAGGTAGAGAGAGAGAGAGAGAGAGACAGGGAGAGAGAGAGAGAGAGAGAGCTGAGGCTGGCCTCGAACCCGGATCCTCCGGTCTCCACCTCCCAACGTACTGGGATTACAAGCGTGCGCCACCATGCCCGGCCCTGTCTGGTTTTATTCTTGTATTTGAAATCTCTCTTATTAGGTACATAAAGATTTGGAAATTTTATATTTTCTTGGAAAAGAGGCTCTTTTATTATCAGTTGATGCCCTCCTAATCTCTGATATTAATGTTTGTTCAAAACTTGTCTTTGTCTAAAAATAATATAGAAACTCCAGCATTCTTTAGTTAATCACTATGGTGTATTTTTCCATCCCTTTACTTTTAACCTATGTGTGTGTCTAAATTTAAAGTAATTACTTGTAGATTATGCTATTTAGCTACATAATATTTTGTTGAAGAAAATTGATTTAACTGAGGTAAATATGACTGCAAAAAGATTCTCTATATATTGTCCAAAGAATGGAGGTTACAGCTGGTGAAGTGCCTAGTTAATTACTGTGGGAAATTGATGCTTTCTGGCAGCCAAACTAGAAAAAATAATATTCTTTAATTAAAGATTTGTTTACCTATTTTAGCCACCTACTCTTCATTTATTTAGCTGTTGATTCAAAACTACTATTACCCCTTGCAAATATTAATCTCTCCATTTGTTATTACTTTACTTTATTATTATCTGCATTACACATTATGATACTCTTTATACCCATTTCTTCAGCTTCTCTTGCGATTTTGAATAGTTACGCTTTTCATTAATTTAAAAAGTTAATACTTTTCCTTATAATTTTATGTTCCTTAGCTCACTAATCAGCTGCTTAAAAATACTTTTTGAAAGACTAAGCAATTTTGTTAACATGGAAACATAATTCAAATTATCAAAACAATGTGTATATATGAGATTATACCAACATCATTCTCAGTGCTACATGTGGGGGGGAGGTGGGGGGAAGATGGGGGGGAGGGACACCAAGAGCCTTGTGCATGTATGTTAACACCAAACTGATACTCATTGTGATGTGAGACTACAATGCACCAATAAAAACATAAAAAAAAAATAAAATTGTAAATTAAAAACTAAAAAAACCTAGAATTACATACCTGTTAATGTATGTATATATAATTAATTTAATGAGCTTACCAACCATATACACACAAAATTACCATTATCATTGAGCTTACAGATAAATTTTTTAATTTTGAATAAATATAAAGAAAAAGTGCACATTTACTTTAATTTAGTTCTAGTATTTATTTTCTTCTTGATTAATCCTGATTTCCCAAGTTAATTTATAATTATCATGTCCCATATTTTTGGTCTGAGCAAATATCTCTGATGCAATGTATTTCTATGATCTGTTAGATACAATGAGAGTTCATCCCTATGGATATTAAGTCAAGGTATTTGTGAATAAAAACTACATTCATGTCTTATATAAACCAGCAAGTAAGGGAAATCCCCTGTCATCTTGGTTACACATTTGTTTTCCTCTTCGTTAAAATGGTGACTAGACATTGTTCATGCAGGTCAATGCTCAGCAAGTTTGCATGTGTTGTGCAGACATTACTAATTCATTATGGCAGTCACACTCTTCATGACACATTTCACCAGAGCTTTCCCCTACCAGTAAACTGATGTCACTATATGAGATGAGACCTTTGTGACCTTCAGGATTTTTGTTTAAACACAGGGTCTGTTTACTCCCTAACTTAAAAATAGTCATAATATTGTAAGCCTAGACAACTTTGTTCTTACCCCTCAGGATGATTACATTCGTAGTTATTTGAATATCTGTTTTTTTCTTTTCCCAAACAAAAATCTTTAGTCTAATTCAGAATGCTTTGAAATCACTGAATTTTGACTGCAGTAAAAACCTCTATTCCAGATTCAACAACTGGACCAAGTATTTGAAGATTTAAATGTATTGGCCATTCTGTTTAATTGCAGGATTTTAAAGCTGAAATAAAGATAGGACTTATCCTTAATGGCTTTAAAGACTCCAAATTAAAACCACATGAAAAAATAGAAAAATGACCTGGATTGGAATGAGAGCTACAGTTCTGGAAAGTAGGTTGTTGTAAAACATACAAGCCCATTCTGGGAGCAGAGAATAAGCCTGTTCAGTTCTGTGACTCATGCACCTACAGAATGCCAACACCAGTAGACTACAGTAACTGAGAGGAGGACAGGAAGTCAGTGAGTTCAAATCCCAGCTCCCTCAGTCACTGGTTTTGTTGATATTGGGAAAATTACTAAGGTACACCTGCAATTGCAAAGATATATCTATCTATATCTACATATTCCTATTAGATATGGAATTTACATATTTGCCTCATTATATTCTGCATTATTTATAGCAAATAAGAGAGTTATTAAAGTGCAGAAAACTAATGAGGTTACATATCTATAAAAATCAGAGGCAGGTGTCAAAGGAATCTGTAATAGAAGAGATCTAGAACACATAGGAATAACTCAGTTTCAAAAAAGATAAACTTTTAAAATTCTGAATAGCAAAGGAGGGTAAAGAGAATGAGCTCAACCCATGTGCAGTTTGTATGACTCAAGAAGGCTGAAGAAGCATCTCAGGCCTTAGAGCACTGGTTGCATATCACACACGTGCTATGAACTCAGTGGCCTCACACTGAGACGGTCCTTGGTCATTCTAGAGTGCTCTGCTGTCAACATTTTGAAATTCTTAGTTGATAAATAGTAAAACCCACTGTATGTGTGTGTGTGTGTGTGTGTGTGTGTGTGTGTAGACTGCGCCTTGCAAATTAAGTTGCTCCTGGGTACATGTAAAAAGGGAGATCATCTTTTTAAGAAAGAAACATAAGGCTGAAGGTTTACAACAGACATTGTGGGAAACAGGTTATTGTTACCCCAATAAAAGGTAAATGACCAACAGCAAGGAAGTGTTTGTCATCTTGTTCTGGGTTTCACTGGATCCATAGATGGGGGACAAAGGCTTTCTATGGGATAGTTTACTGGGGAATAGAGTACTGGGGGATAGTTTTCTGGGAGATAGAGTGCAAAAAGGAAAACAAGGGGATAAAAAGGGAGAGATTCAATTCAACTCTTAAAGATAATAACACAAGAGTATATGTCCTAAAACTCACATCCTCCATTGGTAAAATATTCATTCTATGGGGCTTAATTTCCTAGAACTAGTCCCCATGCAGTATAGTTATATAGCTCTAGAGTGAAATCTTGATGTCAAAGATTGGGGCACGACATGAAGACCTGTTAGGTTGCACCCATATGAAGTTGGCAGAAACCAAGAAGCCAACAAACATAGTTATCTGTAGCAGCAGCTGGAAAGGAAAAGAGATAAGGCTGGGAGATAATAAGCATCATCTGAGACAATGACTACTTCCCAGAAATGTTCTTCAAATCAAGGACCAGAATAGGGAAATTATATTGTAATGATGACAATAAATTAGCCAGGCATGGTGGTACACACATGTAATCCCAATACTTGGAAGGCTGAGACAGGAGGATCACAGGTTCAAAGCATGCCTCAACAGCTTAGCAAGTTTCTGTTTAAATAAATAAATAAATAAATAATAAAAATGGTTCAGTGGTGTAGCTCAGAGATAGAAGTCCCTTGGTTCAATTCCCAGTAGCAAAAATAAAAAATAAAGAAAGAAAGAAAGAAAACAACATGGCACTGTGTTGACACATGGCCATTAAAGATTGAATAGTGCCATGATATTCAGAAATAAAATTGGGGTGATGATGAGAAGTGGAAAATGGAAAAGTAAGAAGAAAACATTTGCTAAGAAGTGCATTTAGCTGGGCGTGGTGGCACACGCTTGTAATCCCAGTACTTGGGAGGCAGAGACCGGATGATCCGGGTTCGCGGCCAGCCTCAGCTACTTAGTGAGGCCCTCCGCAACTTCATGAAACCCCGTTTCAAAATAAAGGATAAAAAATAGGGCCAGGGATGTAGCTCGGAGATAGAATGCCCCTGGGTTCAATCCCCGGTACCACAAAAAAAAAAAGTGCATTTAAAGAAACTTTGGAGGAAAGCTGTTATGGTCAGATATAGAATGTTCCCTGAGGAGCTCAGGGTTGATATAGTTAAGTCATGAGGAAGATTTATCTGGGTGGTAACTTAGGCAGGTAAAGTGTGGCTAGAGAAGGGGGTGTCCCTAGAGATGTGGCCTTGGGGATTATATATGTTCCCTTATTCCCTTGCTTGCTCTGTTGCTTCTGGCCTCCGTGATGTGAGAGCAGAGCCTTGCTCTCTCCCTTTCTCTGCTTCCCTGGCCTCACATGGACTGAATCCAAGGTCTCCAAAAAGCTGTGAGCAAATAAATCTTCCTTACCAGAAGTTGTGTGGTCAGTCATTTTGGATTATAGCAGTGAGAATGTTGATCGAGACAAAAATTGGTACTGGAGAAATGGGGTCACTAATATGTCTAAGTCTGGCCATGTGTTTTGTGAGTCTTTGGAACTGGTTTGTGAGAGGAAGTTGGAAGGGCCAGAATGTGACTAGAAAGGTGATTGGTAGAGACTGTGCTGAGGAGATTTTAGAGGACAAATGAGATCCTATAGGAAAATAGAGTAGAGGCCACATGTGTTACATTCTAGCAAAGAACTTACCAGCATTTTACCCATGTCCTGAAACTTTGTGTGAGGCCGAATTTAAAGATGATGAACTGATTAAACTGGGAGAGGAAATCTCAAAGCAACAAAATGTGTAAACTACATTATGGATATTGATATCTGCATCCAGCCAGTTGTATACCAAATTTCAGGAACAGAAAGAAAAGCAGAGATATTTTATAGACTTGCAGTTTAGCCAGAAAGGCATGTATAAAGCTTCAGCCCAGAGAGATGGTGTTATGAAAGAAAGTAAGATGGCTGAAGGGAGTTTGAATGTTTGACATAGGAAAAAAGAAAGAAGTGTGGTTGGGAAGTTAAAACCCAAGTGCAGAACCAAGGAAAAAAGGGCCTGGTGTTGATGGCGAGGATTGAGGCAAGCCCAGTGGCAATGATTGTAGAGGGCGTGACTGTCTTTCCTGCTGGTGGTCAGTTTTGGTCTTTTGTCTTTCCTGCTGGTGGTCATTAAGGCTGGCTTTGCTGGAAAAAAATGGGTCATTCAGTCTTCCCCCCATATTTTAAAGGAAGGCCTGGGTAGGGAGGTAATATGTGGCAGGCTCTGAATCCCTGAAAGAAGGTCCAAATGAGACAATTTTTGAAGCTATGAAGGTGAAGTCACAGTTGCAAGAAAAAAAACCCAAGATTTAGAAATGCCAGAAACGTGGAATGAAATGAGGAAAGGCTACAAGCTGCAAGCCATGGAGCCAGGCTGGAAAAGCCAGTACCCTGCCCATTGCAATCAACCAGGACAAGACAGGGCAGGGCTGCCAAGGCCCCTTGGAGATCACATCTCACCATCATATGCCCCAGATGCCAGAAATGGAGCTGCAGGATTAAATGTTTTCCCTGCTGGATTTTGATACTGTTTTGGCCACATTCCTTCTCCCAATGATCCTATTTCTCCATTATGGAATGCAAATGTTTACTCTGTGTCATTATACATTAGATGCATTATACTTAGCTTTTTATTTTTATTTTCTTTTACAGGGGCTCACAGACAAGAGTTCACTTTGAGTCTCAGATGAGACTTAGGACTTTGGAACTTTTGAGTGATGCTAAAACTGTTAAGACTATGAAACTCTTGGAGATAGACTAAATGCATTTTGCATTCTGAACTGGGCTGAGCTCTTCAGGGGCCAGGGGTGGAATGTATGGTCGGATATAGAATGTCCCCCAAAGAGCTCATGGTTAATATAGTTAATTAATGAGGGTTGTAATCTCATCAGTAGGTAAATCCATTATAATGAGTGGTAATATAGGCCAGTGGGGTGTGACAGGAGAAGGTGGGTCCATGGGCATGTGACCTTTGGAAGTGTGCTGGTGTCTTTTAATCACCTTTGCTTGCTTGCTTTTGTTCTTAATGATGTAGGACAGAGCCTTGTTCCCTCCCTCTCTCTGCTTCTGGAAGTCATGCCCTGAGATCCGTAGACTCCGGCCTCACATGGACTGATCCCAGAATCTCCAAGAAACTGTGAGCAAATAAACCTTCTTTCCTCAAGGTTGTTTGATCAGTTGTCTTGGATTTTAGCAGTGAGAATGTTGACTTAGACAAAAGCCAATACTGAGTTTAAAATAGGCCACTGGTGTCTGACATGTAAGGAGGAGGAGAGTGAAAAAAACAAGGAAGGGAAGACCAAGGGATCTGACTGTCCTCTCAATATGGAGACTGTTGATGGAGAGAAGTTGAATAGAAAAGGAACATCGATGGAAAACACGTAATTGTGCTGAGTAATTATGTGTCATAGATGTCAAATTAGAAAACACAGAGTAATAGTGATGCATTAATGAATTAAATCCCCCCTTGATTATGAAGCAAGAAATAGAATCATCACTTCCTCTGTTATTGCTGGAAAAAATATGACACATCCACAGGAAGTACCATTAGGGATTCAGAGTCCTGGGTTAATATTAGAATTATCCCTAAGAGGATTGTACAAATAACCAAAATTAAATAACTAGGAGCATTGTTAAACAAATCATAGACTAATTAGAACAACAAACAGAATAATGAGACGCAATAGCCATGATGTTGTAGGAACATGAAAGTCAAAAACAGTTAGGCAGTTGCTATTCCAGATAAAGATCTATGGCTCTTGTTAGAGATGTTTCCCACCAAAGATTTTAGAAACTTATTAATCAGAAGTTTTCAGTTAAGGCTACTGTACTTGGGACTGGCATCCACTCTGGGTTAAAGGGGAATAAAGCAGGAGAGGGTAGATGGTAAGGAGCCTTGGTGACAGAGACCTTCATCTCCTCCTGGGTCCTCTTAAAAGGGTTTGCATGCCTTACTTTGCTCTCTCCTCTGTTGTCTTATCAATCTTACTTCTACTATAATTACCTAGCCATATGTCACTGGCCTTGCAAAAAGTATGTTCTTTTACATGCACAAGTTACAATGGCAAAGAGGCTCTCTGACCAACCTGTGAGAAATTTACATCCTTGAGTCTGTCATGAAATCAGTCATAGTGAACCTCCTTCCATGTGTCTCTGGACAAACCTATAAGTCCTTCAATTCCACCTGTCCTTTTGGTCCTGCCAGTAGCTACCCTTTAATGAGATGTTGTAACATCACTAAAAAAAGAGGTAGGGAGAGCAAAACACCATGTCCCAGAGTGTTCCCTTTCCATTCCCCCAAACTTAGCCAATTAAAGGAATAATGAGAGTAAGCCTGGGCTGGAAAGTCCAGATACATGTTAACTGGAAGAACACTGGATTTCTCTTATACACACTGGGAACTAGGGAAAGTTCATGTTATCTGTAGAAAGCTACGTTTTGTGTGCACACCTGGACAGTTGCTCTTTGGGATGCTGGTCATACGCGCAAACTGATGCTGATGACGTCACTGCTCCTGCAGCCTGTCATATAAAACTCATCTCTGAGTGGGGAAGCATGAAGAACTGAGGGCCCTGTGGAGAGGACTCACCTGTCACTCATCCAGCCGGTCACCACTGGACAGAACACCTCGCAGGAGAGGAGGCTCTGCGTGGCCAAGTGCTGTTAGGGATGAAGGTGCTACTGGTTCAGCCGGATTCCACTGAGGTCTCCTTGAAGCAATCACTGATGATCTGTAAGCTTTTCCCCATAAACTACAGGCCTCCCCTGTTATCTCTGGCACTTTCTTTGACCTTTCTGTAACCTACCCCACTGCCCTGGCACAGTTGGGCTGTAGATGTGACAGGTGTCGTCCCTGCATATTGGTTCATTCCTGGACATGGGTATTTTCCTCTTCTGAGGCCCTTGCTCTGATTCAGGGAGGCCACACTTCTAAATGATTATTCATAGCACAGCTCACTGTTAGAAGGATTTCCTGAGTTTGGGGATTAAAGAAAATACAGTGCAGAGAGATGTTTGACACTGTTAATAGACATAGTTACTATCGGGGTCCATAGTTCCAAATAGGAAGTCAGAGTCTATCTTATCTCCTTATTATGGGCCCACATTAACCCACACAATTAATGTTCCCCAACTATATTCACAATTTCCATTTCAAGCCCAAGAACAAACATTCCCTAATCTATGCATCAATCCCCTCCTGTGCCATTCCAATATTATTTCATGACCTGGCTCTTTAACAGAAGAACACGATTTTTACTTTGGTGGACACTTGCTTTTTTCCCCACAAAACACCCCTCTTGCCACTCTGTTCTATAGAATACATATACAAAATTGTTAGAATACACCTTTGAAAGACCAGGTTATTTTTAAATTGTTCTATACGTTAAACACCAGTTATCCAGTTTGGGAAGTGTCAAACCAAGGTCAGATTTTATTTTCTATCCTTTTAGTATTTCTGTTAACATAAGGTGAGAATGAGAAAAAAAATATTCAGATCTTCACATGTCTTCTTGCCTTGGCCCAAGGGATATGCAAATGATGGGGGAAGACCCCCACACCTCCACATGAATGCTTCCCTAAAGAAAATAAGAGCTTTTGTGCAATAAATATTTAGGAAAAAATCCTTGGATTTGCAGTAACATTTCATGTTAAAGGCATTCATTATAAAATTATCAACCAGAATTAGTAGCAGATGACTCTGAAACATATGTGCCTGGAATATTCCCCAGCACTGAGGTCATTCCAAGAACAATAGCAGGTCTTCCAATTTACATATAGTAATTAGAATATAATAAAGGGGCATTTCCTATATAAAGAAGTACTTTGCTATCAACATTAAGATCCAGTAACCTAAAACTGTGAGAAGCACTCACCACCCACAAGTGGAAATTTTCATATTTTCTAAGAAGAATTTCATACTCAATTCTCATCAGCATTGTTTCACGATAGACACATATTGATTTGTTCCCAGTCGTTCCGTTTGCTTGTGAGTGTCGCTGTGTTTTTTGAGCTCCTTATCTAAATCGTTTAACATATGACCACTTATCACCTAATATAATATATAATCTTCCAATGAACACATCTGGGTATTGAAGCATAACATCTGGAAATTTGAGGGGAAACAGTAATTACAGAGCAACTAACAAAAAAAGGAAGTGTAACATACCAGGCTTAGGAGGCACCTTAGATCAGCACTGTTTACCATCTGCCTGGTAGGTCAATACATACCGCCTTGATATTTATAGCCCCTCAAGCAAGACCACTCATTTCAAGAAGATCTGTTCAGCAAGGACTTACACATACTGAGTGTAAGACAGCAAGAAATGGATAGCACCCATGTAGACGACTCTTAGTCAGCTTTTCATCATTGTGACAAGATGCCTGAGGTAATCAACTTAATCAAGAAGGTTTATATTGGCTCAGGTTTCAGAGGTTTTGTTTCATAGTCACTTGGTCCTATGGATTTGGGACTGATGCCACAGAGTACATCATGGCAGGGGCACATGGTGGATGTGGCTATTCATCTCATGGCAGCTGAGAAGCAAAGAGAGAGGTGGGGACTGGGGTCCCAAAATACTCTTCGAGATCACACCTTCCTCCCACTAGATCCCACCTCTTGAAGGTTCCAATAGTGCCCCAAACTGGCAGCCAAGACTTTAACACATGGGATTCTGAGAATATTAGAGTATGAGGCATGGTTCTTTAGAAAAATAGAACAAATATTATTTACAGAATATAGGTAAATTTTTATGTTCTGTATAATTCCTCTCACATCTATTGAGAGAAAGATAGGAATAAATATTGATGTGTATGTGTGTATCTGAAGTTGGCTTATTATGAGAATTGGTAAACACAATTATGGAGGCTGACAAGTCCAGTACCTGCAGTCAGCAAGCTGGGGACCCCAGAGAGCCAATTCAGGTTTCAGTCCAAATCTGAAAGGCTGAGGATCAGAAGTGCTGATGGTGCGGTTCCAGTGTGAATGCTGGCAGGCTCACGATGCAGGAAAAGCCAGTGTATAAGTCCAACTCTGAAGGTGGGAAAAAACCTATTATGTGAATGTGCAAGTAGACAGGCAAGAGGAGTTCTTCCTCAAGGTAGACTCAGTCTTTTTCTGTTCAAGCTCTACTCATGGTTTCAACATTGAATGAGGCCCACTGACACCAGGGAAGACAATTGGCTTTATGCAGTCCACCAATTCAAATGTGAATCTCATCCAGAAACGCCCTCAAGTACACAGCAAGCATGATGTATGACCACTCATGGCCCAGTGAAGTTGTCACATAAAACAAACTACAAACCAGTTGTGGAGGCGCATGCCTGTAATCCCAGTACATGGGAGGCTGAGACAGGAGGATTGCAGGTTCAAAGCCAGCCTCAACCACTCAGGGAGGCCCTCAGCAACTTAGCTAGACCCTGTTTTGAAAATAAAAAATAAATAAAATAGGGCTACAGGTATACCCCAGAGGTCAAATGCTCCTGGGTTCAATCTCCAGTACCAAAAAATAAAATAAAATTACCACACATAGCATTAAACAGGCTATTATAGCCACATTCATATCTGATAATGTAGACTTCAAGACATTATTATTAGTGATAATAAGAGGCATGTAATAATGATAAAATAATCAATTCACCAAGGAAACTTAACAATACTAAGTGAACCTACAGCAAGAACTTCAAAATAGATCGAGCAAACACTAAGAGAATCAAGAAAGATGTATGCATATCCACAATCATAACTGGAGATTTTACCACCCCTTCGTCAGTAACTGATAGAAGGAAGAGAAGCAGCTCACTAGACCTATACTATTTAAACCTATTATCAACCAACTTGGCAAAATTGATATTTACAGGACAGTACACTCGATAAATGCAGAATATCTATCCTTTGGATATGGAATGTTAACCAAGACAGTCCTTTTGCTGGGCCAAACTACGAATATATTTTGTCACAGAAAGTGAAAGACCATATGCTTTCACTCATACACGGAAGCTAGAGAGAGACTGGGAGATAAAGAAGGCCTCAGATAAATGAGGGGAGACACTCTAGTAGAATGGGGAAGGGGGGCCAGAAAAAAGGGGCGAAGGAGAAGGAGAAAGGGGAGATCTGATGAAGGTAACTATTCAAATAAACTTTAGTTTATACATGAAGATACCTGTATCGATATAACGTTTCTATGGGGTGTGGGAACTGGAGGGCAATACACAATGAATGAGGCATGCATGTATATATTTATGACTCCGACCATCACTATGATGTATAATTACAGTGCACCAAAAGAGAAAAAGAGATTATACAAAACACGTTTTCTGGAAATAACAGTAATATGCTATAAATCAACACCAGTAAGATATCCATAAAATTCTAAAATGTTTGAAAAATTATACAACACACCTGTAATAACATGGAACAAAGAAGGGATTCTAAAGGAAAACAGAAATATTTCAAGCTCGCTGGAATGAAAAAACATCCTAGTTTTAGAAATCATCAATGTAGCATGGTACCTTTAGTTATTAGCACTGTGCGGTACCCACTAAAATTTGTTAAGATAGTAGATGTAATGTGTTCTTACTACAGCAAAAAAAAAAAAGTTCTTACCAAGGTAAGAATGTAGCCTGTATCAAAAACAGTACTTAGGAGGAAATGAATTATTGTATCTACTTAGAAAAAAAGAAAGATTAAAATTAATGGTCTGTGCTTCCACTCAAGAAACCAGAAAAAGAAAGAGCTAAAAAAAAATAATCACAATAAGTAATTTTTCAAAAGAAGTAATTAAAGAGAAAACTGATAGAACAACTGAAAAAGTATTAACATTAAAAAGTAGCCTTTGATATTTTAATAAAATTTATAAACCCTTAGTAAGACTGATTAGGAATTTGTGAACAAGAAAGGGAGATACAGAATTTTTCTTTGTCTTGAATGAAAAATAATGAGATAATATTAGAAATTTCAACAGTCATTAACATAAAAGGAAGAAGACATTATGAAATGCTTTATGACATGAAATCACCAACTTGAATAAAAGACTAATTGTCTAACACATAAAACCTAAGAAAGCTGAAATAAAAATAAATAGAAACTTTAAATATCCATATATCTATTAATGATACTGACATTTTTTTTTTTTTGCGGTACTGGGGATTGTACCCAGGGGCATTTTACCTCTGAGCTACACCCCCAGCCCTATCTTTTATACTTCATTTTGAAACGAGGTCTCACGAAGTTGAGGAGGGCCTCACTAAGTAGCTGAGGCTGGCCGCGAACCCAGATCCTCCGGTCTCTGCCTCCCCAAGTACTGGGATTACAAGCGTGCGCCACCACGCCCGGCTGATACTGACATTTTAATAAAAAAATTTTCTACCAACAAAACTCCAGATCTAAATGAGTTCAATGATGAACTCTACCAAGGATTAAAGAAAGATATAATTCTAATCTCAAACAAAGGCTTTCATGAAATCTTTCAGGTTTCTTCAAAAACTTGAAAACAGAATTACCACATGATCCACAAATCCCACTCCTGGGTATATATCCAAAGGAAATGAGATCATTATATCAAGTAGATATCTGTATGCCTGTGCTTATT
Source organism: Glis glis (assembly GCA_004027185.1). Lineage (NCBI taxonomy): Eukaryota > Metazoa > Chordata > Mammalia > Rodentia > Gliridae > Glis > Glis glis. The sequence goes on from PVJS01017754.1 coordinate 18,954, forward strand.
GCAACACTCTTCAGAAAACCCAACATCTAGAGTCAACTAAGATATTCATCAATGGATTACTATATTTAAAAATATGGTGCATGTACATGATGGAATGTTATTCGACTGTTAAAAAGGATAAAGTCATTTGCAGCAACATGAATGGAGATGGAGAACATGATGTTAAACAAAATAAGTCAAGAGCAAAAAAGAGAAACACTGCACACTGTCACTCATTTGTGGAAGCTAGAAAGTTTGATCATTTTGAAGTAGAGAGTAGAATCGAGGTCAGTATAGGAAAGGGAGTTAGGAGGGGAATAGTGAGAAGGCAGATAATGGAAAATGTCTCAGTCAACATTCACACTGCTGTAATCTCAAACAGCTGACCATACAACTTCTAAGAAGGAAGATTAATTGGTCACAGTATTTTGGGAGATTCCATATTTCAGTCCATGTCAGGCTGGGCCTGTGGATCTCAGGGCATGGCAGCAGGAAGCAGAGAGAGGCAGAGAGCAAGGGCTCTGTTCTTCACATCAAGGAGGCCAGAAGCAAGCAAGCAAGCAAGCAATGAAGGGGATTCAAAGACAAAAGCACAGTCCCTAAGGCCACATACCCAGGGACCCACCTTCTCCAGCCACACCCCACCTGCCGAGGTCGCCACCCAGTAAATCCATTACAATGGATTTATCCACTTATGAGATTACAACCTTCTTTACTTCATTATATCAACTCTGAACATTAATACTTGAGCTCTTCAGGAGACATCCCTTATACAACCATAACAGGTACAAAATCCAAGTTAGAGATGGGAAAGTTGTTCTGGTGTTGGAAGGCACAATAGGGTAAACATAGTTTACAACAATTAACTACTCATTTCAAAACAGCTAGAGAAGTTTCAGGGCTCCCAACACATAGAAATGGTAATGTCTAAGGAGATGAAAACGTTAATTATCCCAATTTGATCATTAAACACTACATACCTGTATTAAGTTACAATATTGTATCCCATGAATATGAATAAATATTAAGGGCCAATTAAAATAAGCAAATAAATAAAATTTACCTGAGAATGCAAGGTGTGTCGGGTATCTATTTCATAAGAGCAGAAAAGATACAAGAGTAGCACTATTGTATGCCACTATTTTCTGTCAAGCTTCAGTAAATGAGACAGTGTGGATTGAATGAAAAGATGAAGAAATATCTAAAATAGAGAATCCAGAAATAGACCCATTAAAACCAAAACAAACAAACAAACCCACTCAGTGAGCTGGTATTCTTGGCTTGGAGTCACGCTTTCCAAAACATGCTTCACAGAACACTACCCTGTGGGATGCTGATACATTCTAATAACATTTTTTTTTTTACATCTGTGAGCAAATAGCTTTGGGTAATTAAGATAAAAACATACAAACAAAAGCCACAGGTTTCCTTACTACAAAAATGCAGAGGAGTTTTAATATGTAAATGTACAACAAGAAGTTCTTTAAAAATGTAGTTTCCCAAATTTGTTTGGCTTTTGAAATTGTTCCTGTCATCCTATCCTGTGGGAGAGTATTTCAAGACTACTTTGAGGAAGAATGAGCTAGTATTGCTAAATATGCACAAATAAATTACTAGAAAATTTAAAAAAATGCAAGTTCAAAATGTGAGCTAAACTTCATTACTAAGGATATCATGGTCAATTTACAGAAATATTAATGAATGATAGAATTTGAACATTGAATCAAATTGCATTTAGGAATCTTTCCAAGTGTATATTAACAAACATTTTAATGACCTGGGTAAGAATCATATATGGTAGATATTATATCTAAAAATATTATTACTTGCTCTTTCTTATTACTATAGATTAAATCCTAAATGAAATAGAACATGCTTATAATATGCATGTTCGGTATTTAAGAAGAGAAATATTAACTATCATCTCATATTTACTAATCATTAGAGTAACAATGGTTTGTCTATCTGTATCTATTGTAATTGATTGAAAATTTATTTAAAGCATATTCTGCTTTTCAATGTCTTAATTTAATCCTAATCACTACTTTTAGCTATAAAATACTAGATCCAGGAAATTGTTTAACATCATTTGAATAAAATGAGCTTGACTAATTGTGTTCAACTGGTAAATGCCAAATCATATTTCAACAGGATGTGAACCAACTGTATAAAAGTGTTAATTCAGATAGTTTGCAAGCAATCACTGAAAATTGCATATTTAATACGTCATGTGTTCACACTAAGGGATGATGAAATTATTACAATATGTTAGTATTTTAGTTAGTAAATATTTTACCCCATTCCAGTCCCTGGCTCTCTCTCTCCTTGGAGGCAAGTGAATTGGCACCTGGATCCCCAGTGCCATCAGGCCTCCAGCACACTTCAGCAGTTGTACACCTGGCCCCAGAGCAGATGTGGTAACCCAGGCCCTGGGGACCTCAGGACACTGGGACCCCTGAGCACTCATGCCCCTGGCACCATGGTCCATCATAGTCCTGTCCTGTAGGGATGCCAGGCTTCCAGCTGGTCAAAGCTGTGCCACCCTGTCCACCATCCCACCAGTGTCACAGTTGATGCAGCACCACAGCCCCAGGGATTCAGAAACTCCACTGTTTTCTGTAGCCATGATTTCTGGGACTGATTCCCAGGGGATCAGCCTTGGCTGAGCTGTGCCTCCCCATGGTCCCGGCCAATAGCCCCAGTGTCCTGTCCACCCGGAACTGGACAGGACCATGGCAGGTTTAGCTGCTGTTGGCATTTTGCCTCTGTAGGGAAACAGAATCATTGTTCTACTGTTTTTCTTCTCCCAGGATTCAACTTACCATCAGCATCTTGTCATTCCTAAGTCTTTCCTGCCGTTGTACCTGGCCCCGCAGGACCTGGGCTACTGCCGTGTCCCACCATCCCGGAGTCACCACCAGGTGGTACATCATCCCTGGAGCCTAAGCTGCCCTCGAGCTCTGTTGCTTCTGAATCCTGAGTTGTGCCTCAGCTCTGATCTGCATGCTGTTAGCCTCCAGAGCACCACTGCTCTCTCAGAGCTACACCAGGACGGTGGCACATTCCAAGACCTCTCAGCCTGAGATGCTGGGGTGAGCCTCAGGGTGACAGACCCTGGCTCAGGGAGAGAGCTGCCTCTGCTCAGACCTCCGAAAGGGAATCTATGCCTCAAGTTCCGCATGCTACAGCAATTTCATAAGTCCCTGAGTCCAGAAATCCAACTCTGCCACTGATCTAAGCACCTGGATCCTGATGACACTGCAGCCACATGTGGGACGTGGGCCAAAGAGAGATCCCTTAGCTAAGATTCCCCACTATGGGGAAGGCAAGAACATCAGGCTCTCTAAAGTCCACACTGCAATAATGAAAACAGCCATTATTACTGCCTCAGATTCCTGCAGCCTAGACCAGGGAGAGGCTCACAGTCATCGTGGATGTGGATCGCAAGCTAAACAGCTACATGGAATCTATACAACTGTACCCACAGCCTGAGTCGCTGCACCCTAACCAATTGGGATTCCCAGAACATCTCTGGAAAGGCCACCTTGTAAAGTTTGGAAGAGGTGACTCCATTAGCAGATGTTTAGACAACAACATGGACACAGAAGGCATGAAAAAAAACTGAGGAAATGGGATGCTATCAAAAAACAAAACAAAACAAACAAAATGATAATTCTCCAGCAATTGACCCCAAAGAAATGGAAATTTATGAATCGTTGGAAAAGTAATGCAAAATAATGACTCGAGAAAAATTGGTGAGACACAAGTGTATATAAGACAATTCAATAAAAGTAGAAAACCAACTCATGATCTAAAAATTCAACAAGGAGGTAAATATAATTGAAAAAAATAGAAATCTTGGAGTGAAACCATCAATTCAATAAAATGTATAATAGAGAGCTTCAAACAGTAGAGTAGAACAAGCAAAAGAAAGAATTTAAAACTTAAAGTCCTTTGAAATGATTCAGAGGGGAAAAAGAAGAGTGAAGACGGCCTGTGGTACATCATGAAACAGACAAATATTTGCATTATGGGAATTTTAGAGGAAAAGAAGTAGAGAAAAAAAAGTGACAGAAAGCTTATTTAATGAAACAATTGATGAAAACTTTCCAAGTCTTGTGTATATCGCGTGATCCATGAAGCTCAAAAGTCCCCGAAATGATACAGCCCAGAGAGGATCCTGGGATTGAAAATGGGTATTTTAGGAACATGATATTATACTGTCCACCTTTCTTTTTAAGGACAACACAACATAATAAAATTGTACTGTATTTGAGATTCATACTAAATGAGTACATTTGAGTTGCTTTGGCCATAATAACAGAAGAAATGTGTAACTTCATTAAATGATGGATATGTTACATTTGCTTTACTATAGTAATTTGTTTACTATCAATAAGTATTCCACAACATCATGTTGTATACCTTAACACAATAAATCTTATTTTAAAAATGAAGTAGTCTTTTTCTATCTTATTGTGAATAGAATCAAATTGGTGGCAGGTACATAAGGATCAATTAATGTAGATGTCTGTGCATATAGAACATTTTTTTCTCAAAAATTGTATTTAAATTTTTCATAGTTATTATTTACACAACAGATAATCTAATAACAGAAAGCATTAGAATAAATTTTCCCCTCATCTATGAATTACATTATTTATCTGTACTATTTATTAACATGAAGGTACCTCTAATTTGTATTCTATTCTTTTACACATTCAGATTCTTTCTACCCTGACATATAAATTCACTGGGGGCAGATGAATGCATTCTGTTCATATTTATAGCTTTAAGGAGTCCAGAAACTTTTCCAAATAAAATAGTTGGTTAATATACATTGAATTAATTTAAGCGATGCCTAAGAAGAAAGAGTATGGACAATTTCTGGTCCAATGTACTCAGTTCTTTAAAACAATAAAAACAATTTTAAAAACCTAAGCAAATTTATAATACTATTTACATATATTTTAAAATATTTTTGAGACTTCTATAATTGATTAACATTTATTACACTTGGTTTTAAATATCAGAATATTCAATATTTGCATAACCAAGTTTCCTTTTCTCTAATTATTTTAAAAAATGTTATTTTTTATTGGTACATTTTATAGGACTTGTTCTTTAGAAAGGACTTCAGTTAAAACTAATATTATATTAGTGCTAAAAATGTAATAGAAATTTTACTTATTTATCATAAGCTCACTGCTTTACAAATCAAAATGATGAGGCAAATTATTTCCCTATCTCAAATCTGGCTTCATGTCAAACTTTGTGTGACATCTAACATTTTATGTTAATTCAATAAATTTGATTTGCATATATTAAATTTATTGATGAAGTGCTTTAATGTCAGGAAAAAATCGTGTCAGCAAATAGCAAATAATCTTTCTGATTTACTAGTATTATCAATTATATTTGAACATTGACTTCTATATATTTTAGATACACTGATGAAAATATTTCATTGGTAACATGTCTGATGTTTTTTCTTTTTAAATATAAATATTTTGTGAAAATTAAATTATTTTTCATATCAGGACACTAGATTTTAAATAAAACAGGAATGAAGAGATAATAAAACTTTAAATATAGAAAGCAAGTCTCTATTCCTTGTGAGTTAACCCTATACTTATTTTATGAGAAAGAAAACATAGTAATGTTTTACACAAAAGAAAATATCTTGGAGATATGTTTAAAAGCTTTTGTGTAAAATTCTGTACATTAATTGGTATAATTAGAAAGTTTGAAGCAGTTTACATGTAGAATTAAGTGGTTCATTAATTAACGTAGCTTTTCATACATAGTATATACCATATGGTTTTTTTCCTATACTTTACTTGAAAATATGTTAGAGCCTGTTTTATTGTATTCACAACTAAATAAATTTCTGTATTCTGACTCTAAAACACATTATGAATATAAATAGTGTTATAACGAACTGGTATTAGGTTTCTTACTTATGGCCTTAAAAATCGCTAAAAAGAAATACAGGTTACACTTTGTGTCAATGAAATTAAACATAGTGGTGGCCAAGTTTTAACTGTAAAGACTCTATATAATGAAAGTAAGTCATCTTGGCCTAAGTATTAGTTTCATTTGGTTAATATAATGGAAGTATCTAAGACTTACATCCTTCTGAGCTTTTATCTTTTCAATCTTCTTGAATATCCCATTATGTGATTCAAATGCTTTTAATATTTATATTTTAATTTTGTTCTCTGGTATTTTATGTAAAAATTATAACTTGGAATTTCACGTGAAATACCATAGAACAGAATTTGTGCATGTGTACTTGAAAATAAATTATTCTTTAATATCCTCCTAAAAGTAACTGGATATATTTATTTACATATTTCTAAATTATATACTTAATCCAAATATATCATAATATTATTAAACTAAACTTCTTTAGCAATCATTCTATTTAAAACAATCAGTAAGTCATAAATGAATTCTTTATTAAAGATTAATTATTAAAGCAGCCAACCTTTATTTCCTTGATAGTAGTATTGGCAAAAGAATTTGACTTTTTGTCAAGAATCACACTTATTTTCCTTTTTTTTCTTTTTTGGTTTGTTAATAGAATGAGGTGCCTTCATTGATATTTGAATGTTAAACTCTGCATAACAATTTGTTTTTATGTATGACCCCTTTATATACTATTGCATTTGTTTGCTAAAATTTTGTTTAAAATTTCACCCATTTTATAGAGAATGCCAGTCTGTTGCTTTTTTCTTGTATTTGTCTTTTATTTGGTTCTGATTTAGTATTAGAATAATTCACTTTGCCGGGCGTGGTGGTGCCCGCTTGTAATCCCAGTACTTTGGGAGGCGGAGACCGGAGGATCGGGTTCGCGGCCAGCCTCAGCTCTCTCTCTCTCTCTATCTCCCTGTTTCTCTCTCTCTCTCTACTTAGTGAGGCCCTCCACAACTTCGTGAGACCCGGTTTCAAAATAAATTATAAAAAAAAATAGGGCCGGGGACGTAGCGTGGAGGTAGAACGCCCCTGGGTTCAATCCCCGGTACTGCAAAAAAAAAATAATAATGATAATAATAATTCACTTAGCATTGGTATCATAACAATGTTGGGTATATAGGATAAGTTGTCAACTCTGCGCTCCTTTGAAATTTTCTGAAGGATGTTTTGTAAGGTTGTTATTATTTCTTCCTTAAATATTTGGTAAAATTTACTGAAGATTCCATCTGTTTTGGGAGTTTCCTTGTAATTAGATTTTAGAAATTGAATTTTACTTTTTAAACTAAATTTATTTTAACTGATACTTAAGAAACATTTGAAATTGAACATATTAATGGGGTAACGTGTTTTTAATGTGTAACATTTAAATCAATTTAAATTTATCTATCTCATCAAGGATTTTCTTGATAGAGTTATCTCAGATTACCTAATTATTCTTCAAGAGACTTTTTTTTAAGCTTGCTAGGGCTGTAATAACAGAGTGCTACAAGCTCAGTGAATGAAAACAAGATAATTTATTATCTCACAGTTCTGGCAGCTAGACATGTAAAGTCCAGATTTTGCAAGGCTGTACCTTGCTAAATATTGGCAAGAACTCCTCTCTTCCCTGTTCCTAGCTACTGATGGTTTTTTTGGCAATATTTGGCATTTCTTAGTTTGTATGCATCCCTACTCTTCATCTCTACCTGATACTTTTCCATTTGTCTTCACATCATCTCTCTTTGTATGACCATGTCTGAATTTCCCCTCTTAGAAGGAGACCAGGAATACTGGCTTAGGATCCACACTAGTGATGTTATTCTCACTTGATTATATCCAAAATGACTCTATTTCCAAATTTGATCCCATTCTGATGTGCTAGGTCTTCGGACTCCAATATATCTTATTTTCTGGGGGCGGGGGAGGGAGGAGAACAAAATCAACATGAAACACTGCCTTTCGAGAAATTTCTCCATTTCATCTAGGTTCAGTGTTGTACTATCCACAGTCCATTGGTGCTAGGGGAGTGGAACTGGTTGCTGAGAGACCAAAGAAGTTACCTGGAGATGGTATGTGAGACTTGAGGTTGATTTTGAGTGATGCTGTGGGGAAGGTCCTGGCCATGGTCTGAACAGATAGGAACTCTGTCCTCATGGAATTTGCCAGAAAATAATGCCTCCATCTTTCTCATGGTAGCATGTCCAGTTGCTGCTGGCTGGAAGAGTGGCCTGTATCCTCTCTACGGTGATTTCAATTCCACCACAGTTACTGCAGGGAATGGGGTTTTGTAAGTTGGGCTATGGAAGTAGTGACAGCATTAGTTTGCCCAGTTGGCTTCGTTCTTGATATGGACAATGTTCCAAGGAACAGGAGTGTCCAAGAAAGTAGCTTTCCACACAGTACACTAATTTGCACCAATTCTCAGCATAGGTGAGAGAAAGCCAGATTATATGTAACTGGACATGCTGGCCCAGACTTGCTGTCCTTGTTCTCTAACTTAACTAGATTCTTGGGGACAGAAAGGGGTATTTTAGGGACGTGGTGCTTAACTGTTCTCCTATTCTCCAATAATCACACAAACATGTTGGAATAAAATTGTTTATAATGTTATCATATTTTTTTCTTAATGTATGAGCAATTTCTAGTGAAGTCAGTTCTATAATTACTGATATTGATAGTTTGTGTCTTCTATTTTTTCCCAATTCAATGTGGCTAGAAGTTTGTCAATATTACTTGTTTTCTTCCACTTTCATTGATTTCCTCTCTGACATTAATTATTTCCTTTTTCTTATTAATGTACACCAATCTTGCTTTTATATTTTATTTACTGAAGGTAAAAGTTAAAGTTAAGGTATTGGGTCTTTCTTCTCTTTTGATATAGTAACTACTGATATTTCCCCCTAACTGCTGCTTTAAGAGCATTCCACAAATTGAGATATGATATGTATTTTTTGTTTTTCTCAGGTTAAAATGTATTTTAATTTGTCCTTTGATTTCTACTTCTATGTGTGGGTTAATTAGAAAAATGTCTTGTATTTTTTACATATGTGGAGATTTTCCAAAGAAGTTTCTGTTATTGATTTCTAATATAACTCCATTAAGGCAAGAGGACTTTCATGTACACTTGAAAATAGAACATATACTGCTGCTATTGGGAGAATGCTCTATAAATATCTCTTAGGTCAAGTTGGTTGGTAGTGTTGTGAAAATTTTGTATATATTTATAGTTTATTTTTCTATCAGTCATTGAGGGACTAGTATTGAAATCTGTCACCATAGCTATGGATTCTTCAGTATTTCATTTTTATAAGTTTTTCTTTTGTTTGAAGCACTCTTAAGAGGATAAACGCATAGGATTGTTATGTGCTTTTTTTTTTCTGTAACCCTTTTTAATATTCCAAAGCCATTCTCATGAGTTTATAGATATAAATCTCTTTTTCTAATTTTTTAATACATACATATACTTTTACACAAATAGAATCATACTTTTTGGTTCATTCTCCTTTTTTCTTTTACCCGTTCTGTTCCACCTATATGACCGCCACCCTTTAGCTCCCCAGGAAAAGTGTTAGTAATCTGGCATGTGCCCTTCAGTACTTTTTTTCAATGTATACCATGATGTTATGTGCTTTTTATTAACTGATTTCTTTATAGTGGGTAAATAACCTTTATACTTAGTTATATCCTTTGCTGTGAAGTGTATTTTATCTGATTTTAATGGGTCCACTTTAGTATTTCCATTAGTGTTCACATATTTCATTCTTTCATTTTTTTTACTTTTAAGGTAATGTGTGTTTATTTTTGAAATGTGTAGCTTTGTATACAGTATATAAACAGATCTTGTTTTTGAAGCTGAATCTGACCTTCTCTCCCTTTCAGATAAGGCTATATAATTTTGATCAAGTTAACACTAAATCTTTTATTTTGCTATTCATTTTCTACTTATTACATTTGGTCTTTGCTCCTTTTTCCTTCCTTTTTTTCCTGCCTTTTTTATTTACTGAATGTTTTATGAATTTATTTTATGTTTATACATTTTAAAATCTGTACCTGTCATTATTTTAGTGGGTTCTCTGATGTTTGCCTTATATATCTTTAATTTTTTTCAGTCTACTTTAAAGTTGTGTCATAAACGTTTATGTATAGTTTTAAAATTTAATACTGCATTCTACAATTTATCATTTCAATTTTATCTACTATTGTAATACATTTTATTATAAATATGTTTTCAACTTCATTCTACATTATTATATCATTGCTACTTTATCTTATTCAAATTTCTACTGTTCTTAAATAGTAAATCATCTACAAATAATGTTTAGATTATAATAAATAAATCATATATTTACTTCTGTAAAATATACTCTGGATGTACATATATATGTATATACATATGTATCTCTATATATTACATTGTAAAATATTCTTTCAAAATATACTTTAATCAACAGAAAATGGCATTCTTTAAAATAATGCCTTCCAGAAAGGAAAGTATTTCTCATCTTTGAATTTATTTTCAATATATTTTTAATATTACAGTCCAACCACAACAAAATGTATGATAACTGAGTAAATCTAACTTACACCTGAAAAAATATCCTAAGGTTATGTATGGATTTTATTTTATTTTATAGACTTAGGTTAAAAATAGCCAAGAATATTGCCCCTTGCTGAAAGTAAAGTCATTGCAAAAATGAAATGCCCTTAATAATATATGACTAAATTTATCTATTTTTATTATCTTACTTTATGAAAAACCTTTAATATTTAACTTGTTTCAAAGTAAATAGGCTATGCGCTGCTGGCATGAAACTGAAGTGTTTTTAAAGCTGAAATGGGTACTCTATCCCAGAAATTTTTAAATATCTATTACTCTTTAATAGCCATTACATTTTAATATATATTACTTATAGTTGAAATTTTATTTTAAGCTTTTTCAGAATGACAATAAAGTAAAATATGGAAATTACATGTCCTGATACAAAGACGTTATCTCCAATTATAAACTAGGAACAGAAAAGTTCTAGTATCCTTTGATAGAGGGGCACAAAGATTGCAAAGCAGGCGTCCTAGTCTTCCACCCTCTTCCCCCACTGTCTGCCTCTGCTACCTTCTGACCACCTGCACATTCTGCTGTTTTCTCTCCGGGTATCATGGGCCCTGACTGCAATCAGACACTTCTTTACTTACCTTGTAGAGACAGAAAACCACTTAGAATTCCACTGACAATTATGCCTTGCAGAAAGGAAACTTTCAGGTCAAAGTAACAATAACAAAACAGAAAAATGAGAGAGAAAAAATGACAATGATAGAAGAGATGGCTTTTAGTTGCCTGTTTTCCTGTATATATTCCAAAGAAGTGGCATATGCAATCCAATACTACACCACATAAAATGTAATTATAAATATGGGTCATATAAATATTTTTGTTGCATCCTAAGATGTTGTCAACTTATTGACAACAATTACAGTATCCTGTACCTTTTATTTATAATAAATTCAAACCTATATAATATATTTTAACCAGCTATTTTTATAGACAAAATCCCAAGAGTAATGATTAACACATATATCATGTCCTGAGACTACAAATCCCTATTTACTTAGGAATTATCTAGAGGATAATCCCTTTTCCAGAGCTCATCATATGTATTATTCTTGTCTTAGTACCACTAAATTCCATCTTCTTCTTATAAAATATTAGGAGCTGGGCATGGTGGTACATGCCTGTAATCCCAGTACTTGGGAGGCTAAGGCAGGAGGATTACGGGTTTGAGGCCAGTCTCCACAATTGAGCGAGGCCCTCAGCAACTTGGTGACTCTCTGCTTCAAAATGAAAAATAAAATAGGGCTGGGGGAGAAACTTAGAGGTAGAACACCCCTGGGTTCAATCCCCAGTACCCCCCCACACATTATATTAGCAAATAAGAAGGTGAATAAAAAATATCAAATTATCCTAAAGCAGAGACCATCATGAATAGTAATATACCAAGTGTATACTGAGTCTCTGCTTCATTCCTAATATTTCTTGTGTATGTTTTATTTTTAAAAAACTATGAATATGATACAGATAAAATAAATAAGATGCCTAATTTAGTCAACTTCCCCATCACCTCTCATTAAAACCCAACTAAACTTTTACTAAAAAGGGTACAGAGATTATTAAGTGTCCCTTAGGCACCTGTAGCATGTACTTTCATAATTGAAACTGTCTTAGGTTTGGCCCTTCAACTATAATGAAAAGTATCTCTTTGCTTTCTTCTTTTTTTAATATGTACTGGGGAAATATTGAGAAGCTAATTAATCTCAAAAGATGCATAGTGGTTGTTTTGGAATAGATATTGAAATGATAAATTCATTTCCCAGCAGCTGTTTAAAAAAGACATATATGTTTAGGAACAGTGGCATCATCTAATCTCATATAAGACAAATTTAAGGTCCCATTATTTCAAATATTGTGTTCATGACAGTAATTCCATGGATTCACTACTTTCTTACCCTTCCCGGGGGGAGGCGGGGGGGAGGCGGGGGGGAGGGACACCAAGAGCTGTGTGCATGTATGTTAACACCAAACTGATACTCATTGTGAAGTGAGACTACAATGCACCAATAAAAACATAAAAAAAAATACCACAACATAAAAAAAAAACAAATATTGTGTTCATCACATGTTTTTTATAATTTAAGTGATAAAATATGCCCTAGAGAAAAACTAAGTTTTCTAGTCAAATAAGACATACTAGGCTTTTGAAACAAGCAGTTATGTTAATATTTTCCACATAAACTTGTTATGAATAATGACCCATTTTCTTTGGAATTAAGGAGCTACTGTGCAGTTCCATTTGTCTTCCTGGATAATATTCTATTCCCTTTAGAGCCTCAGTCCCTAGGCTACAGAGAAACATTATTTAATAAATTTTTATTTGGCCATCCTAAAAATATGTGTGAAATGATACAAAATATGTTCATGTTACCAGTAAAAATTTAAGATCCATATATACATATGGATCTATTTTTTCTAGGCTATAGAAAATTAATCTTTCCCATACCAATCTAAGTCAGAGATGTTAAACATCAGCTACCGTGATATACTAAAATCTGGGTCTTAAGGAGTTGACCTAAATAATCTTTCTTTATATTCTACCTATCCCCAGGGTTAAGACAGAGTGGCTCATCTTAGAGGATGCAATCCTGATCTCTGGCTCTCATACTGGGATAGTATCAGCAGTACTAAGGTGCAGTTGATGTATTCTTCAGGGAGAAAATTAATAACCAGTTAGTTATATATGGTCTTTCTTGGGTTGAAAAATAGTCATGTTGACAATAAGTTAGTGGTGGACAATGTTTTAACTACTACTTACAATCTAGACTATTATATCTGCTTATTTTAATAATGCCAACAAGGAGAGAAGAAGAACTTTGTACCGTCTTCTCTAAAATCAAGTCAAGTTTATTGACTATTTTATATTTAATTTTCAAAAATGCTTCATTCTCAAGAAGCAATTATACTTTTTTTTGTAAATCTATCACTATGGTCAATTTCATCTGTAGGTTGTATCCATCTTGAACACTGAATTCATCCTGAAATGAAGTGGGTTATAAAGCTTCCACCCCACCTATCAGCTCCTGCTCTCCTGAACTCCTGGGAAACCAAACTGGCTTATGTTCTGTAGGTGGTACATCATTCTGCAAGTGCCCAAAGTGAAAATAATAATCAATTTTGACTTTTCCATTCCTCTTATCTCTACAGTAAATGAACCAACTGCTTGTCAAATTATCTCAATAATTTTCCCCACAATTTCTCATATCTAGCCTTTTCTTTGAATACTAACCGCCATTAGCCAGATCTATTTTCTACCTAGCCTACTGCCAGGTTTCTACACTAGTGCTCCTCACCCACCATCTCCACCCCCAGAAGCCACACTCTTTGAGTCTCTTCCTTCTTTATTAGACTTCTCAAATGCAAATAATACTCAACTTCTCTTGAAAGAAAACATTCCAGGGAAATGGATGGAACTGGAAAATATTATGTAAGTGAGATGGGTCAGTCACAAAAAGTGAAAGGTTTCATATGTGGAAGCTAGAGAGAAACTGGGACACAGGAGGGACTCCAGACAAAGAAGAAGAAATCTTAGCGAAGTGAGGGAGGGAGACACAGGGAGGGAGAGTCCATGAGGGAAGCACTTCGATGGACATGATGCACATACACAAATTTGTCAATGCCAGTCACAATGTCAGGTGTGGGAAGGGTGAAGGAGAGGGGTGGGAGCAGGGGAGGACTCACTGAATGATGTGTGCGTGTGTGCCTCGATCACTCTGAACTTCATCTTGATATATGCCTACAATGCACCAATGAAGATTTAAAAAAGGAAAATGTCCTGGTGCACATCGTATTGTAGAATAAAGGCCAGGAGACTGTGCATTGCATTAATGGTATATCATAATCTCTCCTTCATTTCTCGACCTGTGTACCCATTTGTAATATGTGTTCTGTGCTGTAAACAACCAAAGCCAACGCACATTAAATCAAATTCTCCACCATTCACTGAACACATTTTTTATATACTTATCTCCTGCCCAGTGTGAGACAGAATGTAAATATACAATGGTTATAAATGTAGCAATGTAGCATTATTGTGAAAACAAAAGTTAGGAGAGAAAAACACAGTGTTCATAGCTAAATATTTTAGCTTCTTTTTGTGCATTAAGCATATTTTTTTGAAGACCGAAGCTCAATGTGGCCTGTCAGCTTATAAAATTCTAACAGAGAAATGATGACAAATAATGCATATTGCTGTATTCAGATTTTAAAACTGAATTGCAAGTGGGATAATCATGTTCATTTGAGTGTCTTTGAAATTTACTTATTCTGGGAAAATTTAGGTTTCTTTCTTAAATTCTGTATTTCTACTTTCTGTAACTTTTTAATGCTAAACGACTCTTTAGGATAAAAATAGGCATCTGAAGATTTAAGTAGAAGGAATATTTTGCAATAAATTTTATTTCTAAGTCCTTGAATATATTTCCATATGAATACTATTATTGAATATAAATAGTTCATATTCATAAATTCCATAAATAATTTGATAATGAGAGCATTGTCTAATTGAAATAGTAAATACTATGTATATAAAATAAAAATCAAATTCATAATCTGTACCGTAATGCTAAAAATGTAAATTTAGTACATATTTATGCTAATTATAATATTTTACTCATTTGATAACCATAGACTTTATTTGCAATAAAGAAAATATCATTAAAAATTAAGTTTATTTTTATTTTTTAAAATCATAAAATGCTTATATGTTAAACATTATAAAATATTCTTCCCTATATTTCCATTTTCTGTTTTATTTGTGATATTTTATAAAATATTAAGAAATACTGACATTTAAATGTATTGTGCAAACTGTGTAATTCCTTTGAATTGAGGTAATAAAGCATAAAACATATCTCTTTAAATTAATATTTTATAATTTTCTTACCTCCATTAACACATTTGTTAACTCTAATATTTTTTTTTTTATTTTGTGGTACTGAGGATTGAACCCAGGGGCATTCTACCTCTGAGCTACACCCCCAGTCCTATTTTTTATTCTTTATTTGGAAACAGGGTCTCACTAAGTTGCAGAGGGCCTCACTAAGTAGCTGAGGCTGGCCGCGAACCTGCAATCCTCTGGTCTCAGCCTCCCAAGTACTGGGATTACGAACGTGCACCACCAAGCCCGGCTAACTCTAATATTTAAGCACTGTACTAATACCATTGTGTGCGATGAACTGGTCATAGACATTTTTAACATTCTAACCATCTCCAAGGCATAGAAGTACACTGAAGCGATGATGAATAAAGAAAAGAAAATGGAAGCCAGCCATGTTCCCATGCTTCCTAGTGTAGAACCATCACCCCTTGTCCTACCTTCCATGCAAGTGTGGCCAACACTTGTATATGTATGTATCGTACATATAATTAAACATTAATTATATAATTATACATTATATTCAATCGCGTACAGGGCAGGATATATGAGCCAGGAAATACAAGTTGTTTGCAAATGAAATTAGTTTTTTAGTCAAACTGACATAAAATAGAATTCCTCCATTCTCTCTGTGGTCCAGATTGTCTTCTGACTTGGAACGACCTAGAAGAGATGTGGACAACTACTAATTCCTGTTTTCACATTCTAGATGGTTTCCTGTTTAAAGAGCCATGAAATATGAAGTGTGACCTATTCGCTCCACAGTCTACATGAAGTGTGGGCAGCAGAGCCTCGGCCACATTTTTAAACAATATTTAGTTAAGATTCCTCTTGCCCTTTTGAGATCAACTCCCCCTCCTATTGAACAACCAATCTGATATCCATTAGTATAAAATATTATTGTCCATTTGAGAACTTCATATTATTGTGGGATTATTCTATGTTATCCCTTCCATCTAGATTATTTTCCTCAATGTGGTTGAGATATTTATCCAGGCTGTTGCATTCATTAGAATTTTGTTCATATTTTAATTCTATTTGTGACCATGTCACAGTATTTCTACTAAGTTTAACCTGTTGATAGGGTATAAGATGACACTGTGTTTTTTAGCTAATATGAATAGATTTTAAACATTCATGTACAAGTCTATTTGTCAGCGCTTGATCAGATCAAAGATAAAAATAATGAATGTTCTTTAACTGTAGAACTACAAATGCCACCAACTTTCTTTTTTTTTTTTTTTGCGGTACCAGGGATTGAACGCAGGGGTGTTCTACCTCCACGCTACGCCCCCGGCCCTATTTTTTATACTTTATTTTGAAA
>PVJS01017755.1:5780-35839 GCA_004027185.1 Glis glis
CCCCAGTACCAAAAAAAAAAAAAAAAAGCCAGGCATGGTGGTACACTAGTCCCAGCTACTTGGGAGGCTGAAACAGGAGGATCACTTGAGCCCAGAGGTTCAAGGTTCTTACTGTGGGCAACACAGTAAGACTGTCTCAAAGAAAATCCAAAACTTTATACACACAAACCAAGTGAGGTCAACCCATAATGCAATCAAGTACTCCTAAACAAATGCAGATACTCAAGGAGTTTGAGAATGGAGGGTCAGTATAGGCAAGAGGCCACCTGTGCTGTCAAGCTCATCAGAATAGTGTGTTCAGGACCAAGTATCAGGTTGCAAAAGGTCCTTTGACAGTCATTCCCAGAGATGAGCAGCCAGGATGGAGAAATGTCTGTTCCAGTGAGCAACAGGAAGCATGTCGTCTGAGGAATGGGTGAGGGCCCAGGGAAATCTGTCCTGCAGAAAAGAGAAGCAGACAATGCCTGTTCACTTAAGGCAGCATGGCATAGCACAGACACGAGGACTTTGGATACAGACGGACCTGAAATAGGTCCCGGCTCCATTTTTTACTTGCTCTGTGACCTCAAACAGGTCAAACAACTTCTCTGGAGTTGATTTCCTTCTCATAATGTGGAGAAAGCATTACCTACCTTTGGTGACGATGATTGACAGTGTATAAAGCAAGTGCCTGAGAGGTAGACTTCAGCAGAGGAGGTGTGGTCATGGGTAAAGATACAGGGTTGTGAGTCCCTGCTCTGAGCTGCCCTTTCCTGTTTGAATAACCTAGGCCAGTTTTCAGCCCCTCTGAGCTCAGTTTTCTCGTGTGTGAAATGGAATAACAGTGCCTAGTCCCTAGGCACCTTGAGAATTCGATGAGAGCACGCGTCACGTACTTCAGCAGAGTACTCTACACACTGTATGTGTCCAAAGTTAGTTCCAAACCCTGGCATCCCCTAAGGGGTGGTGGCTGTTGTCACTGGGTGGGAGGTGGTCCTGCAGACCTCTGTGTGACCTCTGAGGATTCTCCAATTGGGTGAGTAGGGAGGCAGATTTGAGTTCAGCAGAAAGGCCTTCCCAACCATCAGAGCGAAGGGCTGCTAATGAGTGTGTGAAACTGCAGAGCTGAGCACCCCACCTTCTGCAGGATGCCACCCATGGGCAGTGATCTCAATCGCAAGCTCACTAGCTGCTTTCAACCGGAGACCCTCAGAAGACTCTCACTGCCCCAGGCCTACACAGGGATGAGGGAATCACTGTCCTCGCTACACAGGGATGAGGGGATCACTGACCTGCACCCCTCTACCTTATTTGGGGCGCGCTGTTTGAAGGGTTCCTATCCTGTGAGAGAGGCTGGCTTCAGGGACCTTTGGAGCTCTGTTTTAGTCTGCTTTTCTGTCAGTGACCAAACTACTTGACATGAACAACATAGAGGAAGAAAGATTTCCTTGGGCTCATGGTTTCAGAGGTACAGTCCATAGTCGGCCAACTCCAAGGCAAACCTCATGGAGGCACGGCGTGTGTCGGAGGAAAGCAGCTCATCTCAGAGCCTCAGGAAAGCAGAGAGAGCAACGGGAAGCCACCAGAACAGATACAGTCCCCAAGGCTGTACCTCCTCCAGCCACGCCCCGTCTGCCTAAGTTACCACCCAGTAAATCAGTGGATTATCCAATGATCAGGTTAGAGTTCAGTTATCTCACCTCTGAGCACTGCCGCCTTGGGCACATGCTTTCAACACATGAGCACCTTGGGGGCCACAGCAGGCTCTGTTTTGATGTTGGGTTAACAGGGTTTGGCAGAGGAGCTGCCATCTGGGCTGGGCCTTAAGGATGGCTCGATTGTAAGACTGGGTAGGAAGAGAAATGGAGGGGTCATTTTGGATAACAGTTATCTCCCAAATGAGCATCCATGCCACTGTGATTCTTGCTGACCAAAGGGACTGACCCCTCCCTCCTGTGTGTTCTGAGCATGAAATCCCCTTCGCCCCTTGTTCTCACCCTTGGAGCTTGGTGACCTGCATGACCCCTTGTCATGGCAGGACCAGTTTCCCGATGGAGGCTGCCTGGGCATCTGCACCACAGGGTTTGGTGGAGGCACACCGGGAGGCTGGGGCGGGGCCAGCTGGAGCCCTGGCTGCAACCATCTCCCAGTGCCAGAGATTTATTAGACCTCTGATTCCTGCCTGCTACACGAGACTACTGAAGGGGCATAGGCAGAAGCTGCCTTCCGACTCCCCAGTGTCGGCGGCACCATCCCGGGATGCATGCCACGTTGGCAGTGAAGGAAGCGTCTCCAAGACTGGGCCTGGTGGACAGCAGGCGAGTGGGCCACAGGGTTGGATGGATGAGCTGAGAGAGGAGGGAGTGTCAGAGGCCCCAGGACACCCCATGGGGTCTGCAGCTCTAAGAGACTGTGCCTGAAAATGCTGTGGGAGATTTGCAGCCTCACAGCATTGCCCAAGAAGCCTGAGACCTGGGCTAGGAGAAGAGGCACCCAGAACATACGCAGCGGGCCCAGAGCAGCCCCGGAGCAGGCAGAAGCCAGAGCTTCCTGGGGAGAAGGAGCTGCGACAGGTGCCAGGCCGGGGAGGCTCCGCCGGCGCCGGGAAACAACCTGCGGCTTTTCAGAGATGGAGCCACGTACATCCAGCCAGATATTCATTCATTTATTTATTTATTATTTTTATTTATTTGTTTTTAAACTAACACTCATAGAGGGTGCCAGGCACCTGTTCTAAGTACTTTTCAAATACTGTTAACTAACTCCTGTAATCCCTGTCACAACCTTGAGGTGGGTGCAATGATTGCCCCATGTTAGAGAAGAGGAAACTTGCCCGACGTTGTGAGCTGCTGAGAGGCAGGATCAGGGTTCAGACCCAGGCTGTCTGGCCGTGGAGTCCACGTCCTCACCCGCCTCTCACAGTGCTGCCTCCATGACCCCTCTAGAGACAGTCTGTAGGCCTCGATGGACTCTTAAGCACCTCCTCCTCATCTCCCCACAAATATGCATTCGAGCCAGGCATGGCGGTGCACGCCTGGAATCCCAGGACTTGAGAGGCTGAGACAGGAGGATTGCAGGCTTGAGGCCAGCCTCAGCAATTTAACAAGACGCTATTTCAAAATAAAAAGTAAAAAGGGCCCAAGTATAGCTTGAAGTTTCAATATCCGGTCCCAGAAAAAAACAAAAAAGTAGAAAACTACAATGAAAATACATATATAGGCATTCGACAATCAATTGCAGGTAGCAACCTGCTTCTAGGTAGAACTCCTGGGGAGTCCAAACCACTGATGTTACCATCCCCCTACACACCTGCAGACATGCACCAAAAAAAAAAAAAAGAAGTGCCGTTTACCCCCAAGTCGCCACGTTCATTCATCCAACGACGAGCATTGGAAGCCAAGTGCGGTGATACTCACCCGTAATCCCAGTACTTGGGAGGCTGAGACAGGAGGGTCGCAGGTTTGAGGCCATCCCCACCAACTTAGTGAGACCCTCAGCAACTTAGTGAGACCCTGTTTCAAAATAAAAATAAAAAGAGGTGGGGATCCCAGAGGTGGAATGCCCCTGGGTCCAATCCCCAGTACCAGAAAAAAAAACAAAAAGTATTGGACACTTACCAAGGGCCAGTAATTCTCAGAACTGTTGCGGGGCAGTGGAAAGAGGCATGCTTCCTTTTCTCAAAAACCTGTAGCTTGTCTATTTGGGGTGACAGATAACTGAACAGATCACTCTAGTAGTGTGACCATAAGCACTCAGAGCTCATAGAAGGGGCATCTGACGAGCTTGACTGATGCAGGGGTGGGGGAAGGTAACTAGGGCCAATTTTGCTGCAGTGTGGAAAATGGATTAAAATGGAAACCAGGGAAAGAAAGAATCATTTTTGAGATCGCGGGGTGAAGAATGGAGGGAAGTCGATTTTCACAGTAGAAGAGTACACAGCCATGAAAATGAATAACTACAGTCACACAGAACAAGCATGGGTAAATGATTCCAATAATATAAGGTTCAACATCCAGTCAAAACTAAGCCACTGTGTTGAAGGGTATAACATAGGTAGCAAAACTATAAAGGAAGAAAGTAATTATCATAGAAATCAGGTTTTCTTTGGGGTGGATATAGATGGGGAGAGAGAAGGAGGTTCTTGGGGTGTGGTCATATCCTGTCTTTTGACCTGGGAGATGGTTACATGGGTATTTGCTTTGTGAGAGTACATGATACTCACCGGGCGTGGTGGCGCACGCTTGTAATCCCAGTACTTGGGAGGCAGAGACCAGAGGATCCGGGTTCGCGGCCAGCCTCAGCTACTTAGTGAGGCCCTCTGCAACTTAGTGAGACCCGGTTTCAAAATAAAGTATAAAAAATAGGGCGGGGGGTGAAGCCCGGAGGTAGAATGCCCCTGGGTTCAATCCCCGGTACCGCAAAAAAAAAAAAAAAAAGAGTACATGATGCTCTACATTTTAATCCTATGTACTTTTCCACCAGTGCACAATTTCACGGGGGACAAGGGTAAAATAAGAGAGAAAATAAAAGGTTGGGAGGTCTGAGCAAAAGCAGTTATAGTAGAAGGAGAAATTCCACAGGTGACTAATTATGCTTCCCTGGATTCTGAAAGGCTTGCTCTTTTCGTTTTAAGCATCTCGGAAATCAGCGTGCACCCTACATCAGCAGCACCCTGGAGATGCTGGGTGTGGCTGTTTGAGGGACCTGGCCCTGCCGGCTGCTGCCCTCTGGAGGGTCAGGCACGGCCGTCACAGCAGTGAGGAGAGCCGAGTGGTGATGGCAGGGAACGGAGCAGAAGGCTCCCTGCGCTGAGTCATACTCCAAGCCCCACTCTAGTGGCAGCACAGGGCCACTGACACCCACAGGCGGCTGCTTCCTACGTACGTGGCCCTTGCCGACGTGGCCAGCCTTGTCGTGGTGAGATGTGCAAGGGCGAGGAGGTGGAAGGATGATGACAGGGTGGATCTTCATGAAAAAAGTGGCCAGGGACCTAGGAACCAGCACTGGCTGAGCTTCCTTCTGGCCAGCACCTGACAAGAACCCGCTCTTCACACTGAACGCTGCTCTCGTGCCCTTTGAGCCCAGGGGACACTCAAGAGCTGTGGAGCTGCAAAGGGAAGGGTGGGAGAGAGCTGGGAAAGAATTTAGGTTAGATTTCAGAGGAACTTCCAGGTGCTACGAAATGTCTAGTTCGTGTGAAGACTGCGATCCCTTCTCTGGAGCCCTTGAATATTCAACTAGATGATGTCTGGGAGGTTTTGGTCCATGGCACCAAACGCATTAATGGAACATATGTGTGGTCTCATTAAGTCATCCCCCGAGTCCGAGATGTGCGTGCAGTTTTGCTATTTCCATGTTAAGCTGAGAAAACTTAAGAATAGAAGACATAAAACAGCATGCAGCCAGGGTCGCCCAGCTGCCATGGGCTGGGGCAGGACTGGACCCCGCCACCAAAGGCTCTTTCCTGCCGGTAGCATTGCCCAGCCATGAGTCTTCAAGCTGGCCCTGAGAAGGCCCTGGAATTTTCTGGTCTGTTCTGTTCCTCTTTTTCAAGGAAAAATTGTCCTCTCCGGAGACCTGCTATCTGGGCCTTTCCCGCCTACCTCCAGGGGAGTCAGTTCCTCCAAATAATGATCAGAGAGCAGCGACCATGGCTTGATGGCGGTGTGATTTCATTTCATCCTCCTCTCGTCCTTGGCCCCACACCTTTCCAATTGTGCTAAAAGTAGCACGGGCCCCGATTGCTACTTCTGCCCGGGGCCAGAACTATTTTGACTCTGTCCTCAGGAATCATGTGGTCTGAGGCATGTGTGCGAGCTGGATGATTCCCACAAACACGCAGACGCAGCACCAGGAATGTTCTGGCCGACACACCTGTTCCCAGAGCTGGACCAAGTGCTGCTACTCACCACGGCCTCCGCCACGTGCCTCCTGAGACACCAGTTCCAGGAGGGAGAGGTGGCGGGGACTGGTACTGGGGGATGGGAAAGGTTTATATCCTTAGCCATGAGAACAGCCGGCTGGTTTTCGGTGGCTCGGCCTCTCATGGGTCTCCATCAGACAGGAGCACGTCGATCTCTGTGCCACATCCACTCATTTGGAGGCCTGCACCAGACCTCCTTACATTCAGCAAACATGTTCCTTCCAAGGAGGCTGAGGACTTCCCTCTCGGGAGGGTTTACCAGTGGAAGGGAATTTTATCGACTGACTCAACTATGAGCCCTGGTGCGAGGTTTCTGCCTGGACCACCCATTCCCTCCTTGACTGGAATGCTTGGCCACCCTTCAAAGTCGGCTTCAGATCCCACCTCTCTTGGGAATCCTTCCTGGACCAGTCCATCCCACCCTTCCCTTAACACCCAATAGGTTCTTAGCATGGACTCTCTTTAACTGAGGTGCCCCCTGCCCTTTTTTTTTTTCCCTTCAGATCTAAGCTGTGGGCTCTTAACTTCAGATATCTCTCACTTCAACCCAGGGTGCAGCAGACGGATAGGTGGATGACCCAGCTCGGTCCAGCAGGCAGCACGGCTCTGCCCAGGAGACAAGTCTCTGTCTCCTTCTGTGCTCCTTCGCTCATCTGTTCATCTGCCATTGTTGAACAGAACCTCTTTGCTGTCACTGATCTGGACGCAGGAGAGACGATGTCTAATGAGACCGGGTCCCCACCTGGGTGCAGCTCATGGCCTCCAGGGAGACATATGTCACCATACAGTGGGTTCCATGCACTTTCTCAGAGGCAGTGGTGACTGGCTTCACCTTGGGGAGTTGGGAAAGGGCTCCTTAGGGATTTGACCAGGGACAGTTTTTCACCAAAGCTCAGAAAGGAGAGCGTGTCACTGTGGGGGGATGGCATATGCAAGGCACAAAAGCCAGAGCACTGGATTTTTGTCACCTGGTCGGCACTTGTATGCACAGGTTTCCCATCCATGGATTCAACTAAATGTGGGTTGAAAGTATTTGAAAAATGAAAATCGTGTCTGTACTGAGCATGTACAAATTTTTTTCTTGTCATTATTTCCTAAACAATGTGGTATAACTATTTACATAGCATTTACATTGTGAGTTATAAGGAAGCAAGAGCTGGCCCGAGGTATACGGGAGGATGTAGGTGCTATGCCATTTTGTGTCAGGGGCCTGAGCATCCACGGATTTTGGTATCCATGGGGGTCCTGGAAACAGTCCCCTGCAGATAATGAGGGAGGACTTTTATCCACAAACCTGTTGGCCATGGGCAGGGACCTGCTGGCTCCTTCCCATGAATAAGGAGCTCAGAACCCCATGGAGCCAGGGGGTAGGACAGGAACACCACTGTCCCCAGGTGTCAGAACTCCCAGAGTCCTCTCTTCTGTCTGGCAATCTCTCCCTCCAGCCTCCCTCTGCTCCTTCCCAATTAGCATGAAATCAACTCCCTTAACACTGGCGTGCTTTCCTTCTTGTTAGAATCTTAATATTGTATGAATCACAAGTCCCTGCTGCCCTGGTGTGGCGGTCAGGGTCAGAGGTGTGAATTAAAGCAACACAGGGTCCCAATCCCTGCGACTGCTCCAGTCAGGGGTTGCGGAGGCCAACTGAAGAGGTTGCTTCCCTTTGTCAGTAGTAATGAGAATACTTCCAAGGCTGTTGATCTCAGATGCTTTCCTAAGAGAGCTTTAAACACCTTGCCCACGTCGCCCCAGAATAATGGTATGAAGAGCTGCCTTTTACTGAGCACTTTACAAGGATAATGTCACTTAACCATTAAGTGACTTGGTAACGTATGGTTGTGTGACATGCCTGAGATCTCACAGTTGGTCGTGATGGAGCGAGTCCTAATCTCAGGGACTTTAGAAAGTTCAAGTGACGCTTTTTATTACCACCCCAATTAAAAGGAATGATCCGGTCTGAGGGTGCTGGATGGCTTGGTCCTCTGATCCAAACGCCCTCAAGCCTCCCCCAGCTTCCAGGACCAAGCTCTGACCCATTTTGGATGCTCATGATGCCTGCTGGGTGCCAGCCATTGTGCTGAGGCCTGGGAAAGACACAAAGACCCGAGACACATCGTCTGTGGTGTACCACCCCGTGGGCTCAGGACCCTGGTCCTCAGATTCTCCCGTTCTTTAATGTGACCCCGCCAGTCTTCCCCACTGCTATGACCACCACACATTTCCCCTTTGCCCAGACCCCAGCAGCTGTTGCTTTGGTTTCACCTTCCTTCACTCAGCAGCCATTTGGATGGGGAAGGCCCTGGGGACACGTTTAAGTATGCATTGCAGCTGGGCATGGTGGCGCATTCCTGTAATCCCAGTACTTGGGAGGCTGAGACAAGAGGATCACAGGTTCGAGGCCATCACCATGCGGTAACTTAGTGAGACCCTATTTGAAAATTTAAAAAATAAAAAATAGGCCTAGGGTATAGCTCAGAGATAGAATGCCCCTGGGTTCAATCCCCAGTGTCAGGGGTGGGTGTGGGGGGGGAGAAGGAAAGAAAAAGAAAAAAGTATGTCTTGCACCCTCATGGAGTACAGTCTACAAGAGGAAGCAAGCATGTAATTAATGCATGGGCTAAAGAGTACCGAGTAGGAGACACCTGTACCACTCAGCCCGTCCACAAAGACACTGACTTAGTCTTACAAAGTGGCATCATGAACAACATCAGGCTGCAATCAGAACTGAGCCCGTCCTACCATTTGAATGATAGTGGGGAGTCAACCTGTTTCTTCCTCTGTAAAGTGGGAATAACAATATGTCACCTGCCTATCAACAAAGTTTCAATGAAGGTCTTCAGTGAAATGAAGCGTGTGCCAGTATTTTGTAGGCTGCAGAGTCCTGTACCGATGGTGTCAGTGTTATGCCTCTCTTCTCTCTCCTAAGAATGCTGAGCACAAGTCTGGACACGTAGTAGATAGTAAATATCAGTTAATTTAGATCGAATTGGCTCATTCACCCAGCTCACCACCTTCTGTGGGCTTTGGGGGCCACTGTAAATCCCAGTACTGAGTGCATGCCTGTCTGCTGGATCAGGTGAGAAAGATAGGGTTAGTGCCTTGGAAGCTGTCAATACTAAACTGACTCCTGGACCCCATCATGGGGCTGGGCTGAGGGGCCGGTGGCCCCAAGCATGGAGCCTCAGGCAGGGGCAGCCTCCATCCAAGTCCTAGACCCATTGGCTTTGGGGAACAAACATTACACTTTGCCCAGCTTGGGCTCCCAAGCCACCAGGGCTGCCTAGCGCAGGGTTGTGTCCATGACTTACACATGGTCTCTTAGGGTGCCCGGTCACCAGATGCCCACCCCTCATTAGCCCTTCACGTCTCATTTCAGCACCCCTACCCCACGGAGGACGAGAAGAGGCAGATCGCAGCCCAGACAAACCTCACCCTCCTGCAAGTTAACAACTGGTGAGTTCGTGTCTCCTGCCCAATGGCTCTCACCCCGGGGCCACGTGCTTGGCCGGGGAACAGAGATGGAATGCCTACACCTGCCTCAGTCTCACCCCCTGCCAGGCCACTCCTCCTTCCATTTGGGCTGGAAGCCGACCCAACAGCGGGACTCAACAGACACCCGGGTGGGTGGGGGGGCGACTTCATCCGTAGCTTTTCAGCGCCCTCTGCTGGCAAACGGTGCCAGAAACTCTGGAAGCTTCTCGCCCAATGGAAAGTCCAACCCAACCTGAGCACCTGAGCCCACCTGCAGAATGCTTGCAGCTATGACAGGAGGTGCAGCCAGTGGTCATCTGGTCTACCCCACCTCTGTGTGAACCATAACCAAAACAGTCTGCAGAGTTGGGAGTGGGAAGGAGGAAAAAGAGCCGCCATTCCCACCCGTCAGGGATCTCAGCTTTCTTGTTCTCTGTCTGTGTCCAGCTGGGCTGTCAGAGGTCAGAGATTCAGGTCTGGCTGGATGGGGTGGCCCGTAGAGTTGGGGCCTCGATGTGAGCTTTCTGGGGAGAAGTCAAAAGTTGATACCTATGGTTCTGGCTCTTTCCTCCTGTTCAATCCTGGTGGGTTTTGAGGAGGGATTTCAGACCCCTCCTCATGCATTCTTATAAGCCCCAGGAGATTCCGTGAACTCCCCAGCACCCAGACCTTCTCTCTGCTGGGTCTTTCTACCCAGGGGATGGGAGCTCATCTGTCCTGTGTAATGGAGTCCGGGAGCCACGCAGCCCCCTCTGCCCCACCCCCAGCACACCCAGGTAGTGACTGACCAGCTCTCCACCTTTAACCCGGGCAGGTTCATCAATGCCAGGAGGCGCATCCTGCAGCCCATGCTGGATGCCAGCAACCCAGACCCCGCCCCCAAAGCCAAGAAGATCAAGTCTCAGCACCGGCCCACCCAAAGGTTCTGGCCCAACTCCATCGCTGCGGGGGTGCTACAACAGCAGGGCGGTGCCCCAGGGACAAACCCTGACGGTAAGAGCTGGGGCCGCAGGTATCCTGGGTGGGGCCAGTGGGGGCTCCTGGAAAGCAAAGATTCAAGGATGTCCCTGCTCATCACAATGACTGTCCCTCCCTGATCTCCATCAAAGACTTAAAGAAGGGATGTTCACTGGGCATGGTGGCACATGCCTGTAATCCCAATACTTGGGAGGCTGAGACAGGAGGATCACAGGTTTGAGGCCAGCCTCAGCAACTTGGCGAGACCCTCAGCAGCTTAACAAGACCCTGTTTCAAAAATAAAATAGGGCTGGGGGTTTAGCTCAGAAGTAGAAAGCCCCTGGGTTCAATCCCCAGTACCCCCCTCAAAGGGAGATGTTTTTGCGCACATTTTAACAAGCTCAAAGCAATCTCACAAAGATGAGTGGGAGTGGTGGTCACCCGTGACTGCTCAGCAGAGGCCCCTGCTCACTCCCACACACCCTCAAGTTCCTCAGCAGCCAGTGTCTGCACAGATCCCCAAGGCCAAGGCCGTCTATAAATACCAAGGCAGGCAGCTGGCTTGCGAACAGAGGCCAGGAGGAGCTCTGCGTTCCCAGCTTCTCCGTCACACCCTCCATGTACACTCTCCTAATTGCCAGTCGCCTAGCGCACCATGAATAATTCAATCAGCTCACGTTTTGGAGCTTGGCTTGTGAAGACAGCTCCGTGTGGGCAGTGGGGTGGAGGTGTGCTCGTGTGCGTACACGCCTTCGTGCACACGTGCATGTATATGGTTGCACGGGCCATCACCTACGAGGCATCGCAGAAATAAACTGACTGGGGGCTACACCATCCTGGGAGAGAACCCTGGTTCTGTCATTGCTGACCATGTCACCTTGAGCTAATGACTTAACTGAGACTCAGTTTCCTCCTCTTTAGAGGAGGGACAGTAACCCCTGCCTTACAGAACTGTCAGGAAGGAAGCCAAAAGTGCTTAACACAGTCACATAGAAGACACTGAGTAAGCTGGGCGTGGTGGCGCACGCTTGTAATCCCAGTACTTTGGGAGACAGAGACCGGAGGATCCGGGTTCACGGCCAGCCTCAGCGCGCGCGCACACTCTCTCTCTCTCTCTCTCTCTACTTAGTGAGGCCCTCCGCAACTTCATGAGACCCGGTTTCAAAATAAAGTATAAAAAATAGGGCCGGGGACGTAGCGCGGAGGTAGAACGCCCCTGCGTTCAATCCCCCGTACTGCAAAAAAAAAAAAAAAAGAAGAAGACACTGAGTAAATGGTAACGAGGGGAGTTTCTGCTTGAGACGCTCAGGGAGTGGCTGACGTGAATGGATGGGAGACTTCAGAGCAGGTAATTGTCTCGAGTAGGTTTAGGCACCCTTAGAAACAAGGAGCTGACTAGGCATGGTGGAGCACACCTGTCCTCCCAGCTACTTGGAGGCTGATAGGAGGATCACAGGTTTGAGACCAGCCTGTGTCCCTTAGCAAGACCCCATCTCAAAAGTAAAATAAAAAGGGCTGGGGATTTAGCTCAGTGGTAGAACAGTTACCTAGCATACCCCCCCCCAATAAAAAGAAAAGAAACATGAAGCTCACCGCCCCATGAGCCAGTCCATTCAACCTGTCCAGTGTAAGGTTGCTGGGCCCGGCCAGCAGCCTCTACGTAGCCATGACCCTTGCCCTCTCTCGTGCAGGTTCCATCAACTTGGACAACCTGCAGTCCCTGTCCTCAGACAATGCCACGATGGCCATGCAGCAGGCCATGATGGCTGCACATGATGACTCATTGGATGGGACGGAAGAAGAGGATGAGGATGAGATGGAGGAGGAGGAGGAGGAAGAGGAGCTGGAGGAGGAGGCCGATGAGCTGCAGACAACAAATGTCAGTGACCTGGGCTTGGAACACAGTGACTCCCTGGAGTAGCCGGGCAGCCCAGAGGCGCTGGTCACCCAGCAGAGGAGTGATGTCGGGGGGCTTCGGGGTGGGGAAAGCTGGGCCATAGCTTCCCCACATCAATAGCTTGAAGAGATGCAGAGGAGATACCGGGCTCCTTCCCAACCACCAAGCTTCCGTGAGCACCAGGCCCCTTCCCTAAAACTGCAGAGAACTCCATTTGGCAGGGCCGGTCAAGCGCCTGGATGGAAAGACGGGAGTGAGACCTGGACTCAGCAAATCCCTGAAGGCAGATGGCCCCCTCAGCTCCACGGAAGGACTTGAGCTGTTTACAAGCCCTGCGCTTGTGGCGGATTGATGCTGTTTGCAGAGAGGGCCTTTGCCAGGGGATAGACTTGGGAGGGAAGGGAGAGACAGAGGGGCTCTGGGATCTACCCCCAAAAGTATCTCAGCTGCTTTGAGAGACATGAATAGGCAGGGGGAGACCAGAAGCATAACCGGTGGCCAGAGGCGTGGGAGGGCCTGAGGCAGCACAACCTGCAGACCAGAGTGGGACCTGGACTCCGCAGGGCTCCACTTCACCCCTCCAGGGCCCTTTCTCTGGGCATAGCAACCATGGACTTGGGACGGGGGAGGGAGTCACAGAGCCTCCTCACTCTCCCAGGAACAGATTGTCAACGAGTGGGCTCAATCTGTAAGAGGTTAAGAGCAGTCCCTCCGTCTGGGTGGGCTCCAGGGGCCAAGGAAGTGGCAGAACCTGGACTGGGTGCCATATTGAGGTGACTTCGGAGACCACAGCTGTCCCTCGGTAGTCACAGAATCCACCTCCTGTAACAACAGAACCTAGATGTTCCCAGCCTCAGATGGAGCTCTCCTCAGACATCCAGCCCCGCCATAGACCCACACAGAGAGTGGAATGGAGCCAGGTGGCTTAGAATCTTCTCACCCGCGGGTCCCCATGGCTGGCCCTCTGCTCCCAGGCTGGCACCATTAGTCTCCAGCCTCCCTTCTTTGTTCTATCCTTCAGAGAAGGCAGACGAAACATTGAAAAGAAGCATCAGCCCAATGGGAAGCCAGGGTTTGGAGAAGGTGCTACATCCCTCTTCCCATCAATATCCAAAATGGCAGCGGGGGGGGGGGTGCTCAAGAGCCCACGCTGGCCCTAACCCCACCCGCCGCGCTGTTCCGCACACGGCCCTTGTACGCAGCGCTGGAGGAACTGGGGCTCCTGGGAGGAGGAGGCTTCCCAGTGTCTGCCCTAACACGACCCTCCCAGCCCAACTTCCAGGCCCCCAGGATGGACACCCCTCCTCCGGTTCCCTCCCACCCCGTGGCTGTGAATGACGGACTGATCACACGTGTGTTTCCCATTGGATTTCATTTAACGGACGTGCAGTTTCATTTGTAAATTGTGCATTAGCCATCTCCTTCAGTGGCAGGATGTGAGTGGCTACCGGCTCAACTGGAGGGGACGCCCAGGGCTCTCTGGGGCTTCCCCTCCCCTCCCTGGTCGGGGCGGAGCAAAAGGATAGTCGCTTTCCTGAGGTCTCCCTGAAATGAATGTATTTCTCCCCCAAAAGAGCTGATATTTAATGTTTTAATAGGGATTTTTGAGAAACAAATAACCTTATTTATAATCTGGGTGATCCAATCATTTTTTACTCCCTTTTGATGCCATAGGTCTAGCAGAAAGTCTAGCTTTTTTGGCGTGAGACTTTTGCAATGTGCAGTGGGATAAAATACGTTTCCCCTTTCTGGTTCATTTTTGTTGTGAACACACACACACACACACACACACACACACACACACAAACACTCACACACACCCTCTCCCACTTACCGCGTGTCAAGCATAGCCCGCACAGGCACACAGCACACACGTGCCCACATCTCCTCCTCCAGCCCCCTCACCTGCCTAATGTTATGCAACCTCCTTCTGATGTATCCACCAAGCCAGTACTGAATGTGGCCGAGAAGTTTTCAGTAAACCTTATTACCTACCATAATGCTGGTGCGCAATTCTCTTTTTCTGTGCCTGCCCTAAAGGTCCCTTGGTCCTTTAGTGGAACCCCAGATCAGACAGAATGTGGAGGTCTCAGGATCCACCCCACTGAAATGAAAGGGGCACAGAAAGGGTCGCAGTATAGGGCTTTCTGGGTGAGCTGGGTTAACCTGTCTGGGGAGAAGAGTGGCCAAATTTGGCACACTTAAAACTTACCTGTGTGTCTAGCTCTAAGACAAAGAGATCAGCAAGAGAAGACAGAGGAAGCTCTATACTGCCCTCTCCTGGCAGTCTCACCACACTGCAATGGAGCGCTCTGAATTTGGTCCTTCCCTTTGCCATTGTCAACGTCTCTCTCTCCGTCCCTCAAGGCCTTTGTATTCACCATCTCCACCCTAGGCCTGAGGACTTTTATCCTCCCAGCGGGTGCCACCACAGCCCCATGCCTCCCCTCATATGCTCATCTTTTCCCTATCTCGCAGGTGAAAGGTCCTAGGAACCAAGAAGGAGAGGCCGTCTTTTTTTTTTTTTTGGTACTGTGAATTGAATCCAGGGGCATTCTACCTCTGAGCTACAACCCCAGCCATATTTTATTTTTTATTTTAAAACAGGGTCTCACTAGGTTGATGAGTCTCACTACTTGCTGAGGCCGTCCTTGAACCTGTGATCCTCCTCCCAAGTCTCAGCCTCCCAAGTATTGGGATTACAGCCACTACACCTGGCTATGCGCCACCACACCCAGCTGAGAGGCCATCTTGACCGCAGCTCTGACCCCGGAGCTGTCTCAGGGAGTCTGCCCTGGAATCCCAGGAGTAGGCCCTGTATTCACTGGGGCAAGAAGTTCAGGGGCAGTTTAGCTCCCCACATAGGCAAGAGGCAGGTTTCCTTGTCAGCCTCAGACTAGAGTTTTCCTTACCTGGGCACCTTCTGCTGAAACATCTATGGCGTCTGCTCAGAAGCAGGAGGATGATTCCTTGTTCATATTCACAACAGCTGCAGAGTATGCACATACCTGTGGGTCCCTGGAGCCAGGCCAAGGATGGGGAAGGGAGTGACTACACACGCAGACAGGTCCCAAGCAGCTGTGGGAGGTTCCCTAGGTCGCTGTTCGCACAGAGCCCAGCAGCACCACCACCCCCAGCACCCAGAGAGACTCAGCAGAGACCTCCTCCTCTGCCAGCAGATCAAGATCAGCAAGAAAATAATGCATAGAACCAAACCTCTGGGGGTCAGAAGACTGCAGTCTGCTACCAAGAAAAAAAAATTCCAAGGCAAATTAGTCTAGTATTATTAGCTGCATATTGTATTTTTCTAGTAGTTTCATAATGCACATTAGTACACTTAAAGGCTCTGCAAAGTCCTGCAAGAAAGAAACCCGTTGAACTTTGTTTCAGCTGTTCCTCCAGATTAATTTACCCCCCTTCAGTTAATATCTATTCAAATTATAAAAAGGATTAGGCAAAACACACTTTAAGGAATTTTTTTTTTTGGTGGTAGTGGTGGTGTTATGAAAGAAGGGTCAGAACTAAGTGTTTCCGACATCCCTGTAATGGTTAGAACCATTATCCCTTCCTAGGACCCTGACCTCCAGCTTTATCATCCAAAGCTGCAATCTAGAGATTCTCAGGTCAAGTGTGAAGTTCAGGTGAAATTCAGCTGGCAGACATGATTGCTCGGACCATATATTGTCTTTAAAAATTGTACACCGACCTCTGAAGTTTGGAAGATTGCACATTAAAAACATCAGTTTCCTGGTCCTGCTTGGAAAAAAGTCAGGCAATCAGGCAACTTGTACAGCCACGGTTGGGTATGATTGGACAGTTGCTACCCCCTCGGCTACTCTCTCTGGCTTATAACACTCATCACTCCTATGGTCTCCCCAACACTGAGGGCTAACTGCCACTTACTACAGGGTTTTCCCTACTTAGTTGACTGGTTGGTTAGTTATGCTTTCCACCTCCCTTCCCCCCTCTATCTAAGTGGTTGTTTTTAAGAACAGAAATCTCAACCCCCCCCTCTCTCTCCCTCCCTCTCCCTCTCCCTCTCCCCTCCCCCTCCCCCTTCCCCTCTCCCTCTCCCTCTCTGTACCAGGGATTGAACTCAGAGGCACTCTACCTTCGAGCTATACCCCTAACTCCCCCTTTTTTAAAAAAAAATTTTGTTTTGAAACAGGAACTTGCTAAGTTGCTGAGGCTGGTATTAAACCTGCAATCCTCCTGTCTCAGCCTCACAAGTACTGGGATTACAGGCGTGCACAACTAGCTGAAATCCACCACACCTGGCTGAAATATTTCTCTATATCCATTACTCCAACAAGAATGAGAAAACAAAAGGAGCTGGGCGTGGTGGCACATGCCTGTAATCCCAGTACTTCAGAGTCTGAGACAGGAGGATCACAGGTTTGAGGCCAGCCTGAGCAATTTAGCAAGACCCTCTGCAACTTAGCAAGACCCTGTTTTAAAAAAAATAAAATAAAATAGGGCTCAGGATGTAGCTCAGAGGAAGAATACCCCTGGGTTCAATCCCCAGTACAAAAAAAAAAAAAGCTAATCCAAGAGGACTCTGATTCTAAAACAATATACTGGCAAGAACATATTTATGGAAATGAAGGTACTTCTGCTTTTCATTCTATGTGTGTCTCCAGTCCAAATATTTTCACTCATATGTTACCTGCCTACCTGGTCTCTAGAATCAATCATGATCCTTAGGGCATAAAAATCACCAGGGTTACTTTTTATGTATGCAGATTAGCTCCCATCACCAGGGGTTTCCCCAAGAACATTGCTCATAAAAAAACAAAATAGCTTTCAGCCAGGCTTGGTGGCTCACACCTGCAATCCCAGTACTTGGGGGACTGAGACAGGATCCCATGTTCGAGGCCAGCCTCAGCAACTTGGCGAGACCCTCAGCAACTTAGCATGACCCTGTTTCAAAATAAAAAAACAAAAATGGCTAGGGGTGTAGCTCAGAGGTGGAATACCCCTGGGTTCAATCTCTAGTCCCTCTCTGCCCCCCCAAAAAATAGCTTTCAGCTGCCTTTTGAAGATGCTTGCTATACAGCTGCTCCTTCTAACTTCCTTTTTCCATACAGGCTACAATCCCCAAGCCAGGTACTCATTCAGTAGGCTTTCGTGGGTGCCTACTGTGTGCCTGGCATCAGCCATGGAGTCAAAGGCAAACTGAGCTTGGCAAAGCACCACAGGCCAAGGCTAGAGTGCCGAGAACAGGCAGAAAGAATGTTGATCACAACATACTCTGCATTTCTATTTCAGCATCTGATTTCCATCCTACAGATGAGACGGGTTTTATTATGCCACTTTCAAGTGTATCTTATACTTTTCTATTTCTCAGCCTCTCTCTGGGCCAATCTCATTTAGCCCCTTTGCAAATTAAATGCATCTCATTAAATCGAACCCATTTAGGACAATGCCCTTCAGGTGTGTGCATCTTAGTACATCTTTCATTTTAAGACAAGTGTTTGATTTATTTTTCCTCTCATTACACTCTTTAAAATTATGTGCATCTCATTACACGCAGCGCACCGAGACGACTTATTTCAGGTGTAGACATTACACCCAGTCTTATCAGGCAAGAATATGATTTCTCTTTTCATTTCATTACAAGCCTTACAATTTATGTACATCTCATTACAATCAGCCATTTAAGACAATTCCCTTCCGTTGTGTGTATCTCATTATACCTTTTCATTTACTGATTTTTTTCCACGTTATTATTCAGGGAACTCACTTCAGGTGTATATACCTCACATTCACCTGTTATTTCAAGTGAATTTCTGGGTGGTTGTTTGTGCCACTGTATTGCAAAATTTTTTATTACACCAAACTCATTTAAGGCCAGATCTGTTCAAGGCTCCTTCTCATAGAAAGGGTTTGGGTCGCTTGGAATTGGTCAAGACTCTGCCAATAACAGCCTTGCTCACAGGGATCATGGAAACCAACTTTCCTCACTTGCACATTGAGGGGATGAGAGGAGACAGGTGCTCTCCGAGCCCCCCTTGGTATCCACCGTGACACTCCCATCCTGTGGTCACTGGTTCCGCAGGTTCCAGCTCCTCTCCCTGCACAGCCACGCACGCCCGTGGGGGAGGCTGTCCAGCCAGCGGGCCCCCCGCTGCTTGCTGCCTTTTACTTATTTTTCTACGGTGCTGAAGATCTAAACCAGGGCCTCGTGCGTGCAGGCAAGAGGTCTAGCTCTGAGCTACACCCCCAGCCCACACTGCCTTTTTGGATGGGGCTGCAAATCCACAGGGCACCCACTTTCAGAAGGAGGAGGTGAAATAGCTTTGCCCTCTTGTGGTGGAATCTCCCCAGCAACTCCAGGCCTACTGGTGTCTTGGTCTTCCCTCCATCCCCATCTCAAGGATTCTCAGCTGGGGTGCTCCTTAGAACGACCGAGCAGGCTTTTTGGAGTCATAAGTGCCCAATTTCCATTCTCAACCTACTAAATCGGAATCTTCCAGGGTTGGGACCGGGTGTGTACAAGGGCATTCTACCTCCGAGCTACACCTCCAACCCTTTTTATTTTTTATTTTGAAACAGGGTCTCAATGGCTGAGGGCCTTGCTAAGTTGCTGAGGCTGACCTCCAACCTGCAATCTTCCTGTCTCAGCCTCCCAAGTACTGGGATTACAGGCGTGTGTCACTGCACCTGGTACATCCCAGAGATTCTGAACCCCTATTTTACCTGAGCTCAGTTTCACAAAAGGATCTGTAGATGAGTCCCCGAGCTGAAAAATTGCCTTATGCTCTCAGTATTGTCCCTGCCAGCTGTATTTGCATCTTAACAAGAATCTAAGCCTGGAGTTTTAAGAAAAAAATTGTTTCTCCATTCTGGGTAGGACACTATGGGTCAAGAAACCCAACTCACTCACAGCATATATAAGAATCCCGGCCCCAGCACACCACCAGCTGTCATCTCTCTCTCTCTCTTTTTTTTTTTTTTTTTTTTTTTTGCGGTACCGGGGATTGAACCCAGGAGCGTTCTACCTCCGAACTACACCCCCGGCCCTATTTTTTATCCTTTATTTTGAAACCGGGTCTCACAAAGTTGCCGAGGGCCTAAGTAGCTGAGGCTGGCCGCCAACCCGGATCCTCCGGTCTCCGCCTCCCAAGTACTGGGATTACAAGCGTGCGCCACCACGCCCGGCCACTGTCATCTCTCTTTACCCCACACTGCCCACTGCCTTCCAGGGACAAGAAGCCCTTGTCCAGAGCCAACCCATCTCTCCAGCTTCCACCCAAGATCTGCTCTGCCTGCCGGAAAGAGAGGGCATAAGTAGAAACCCAGAGACTGCTGCTTGTGGTCTCTGAGGCTCCTGTGGTACGTGGGAGCAGCCCTGCAGGAAAGCTGCAGAGCCTTTCTCAAATCTCTTGAATTAATCTTCATGTTCTCACCAGTCCTGCCTGATCATAAAACTCAAGCTGCTTCCCTGGGTGATTCTGTGTGTTTCCGCTTCTGTCATCCCCTCTGTCTCTTTTCCAGTGAAAATAGAATCTATTTTCTAAGCTCAAAAATAAATTTGACTTAGCCGGGCATAGTGGTGCATGCTTATAATCCCAATACTAGGGAGAATGAATCAGGAGGATCACAGGTTCGAGGCCAGCCTCAGAAACTAAGTGAGACCCTCAGCAACTTAGCAAAATCCTGTCTCAAATATAAATAAGCTGGGCGGGCGTGGTGGTGCATGCCTGGAATTCCAGTACTTGGGAGGCTGAGACAGGAGGATCACAGGTTCAAGGCCAGCCTCAGCAACTTAGCGAGACCCTGTCTCAAATTAAAAAATAAAAAGAGATGGGGGTGTAGTTTGGAGGTAGAATACCCCTGGGTTCAGCCTCTAGTACCAAGTAAATAAATTTGACTTGATACTATCCCTCCTCCACCAACTTCCTTGAGTGAACCTGCCGACGTGTCAGAATAGGACCGGCTCCTGCTCTTTGCTTTGTCCTCCTACCCAGGAATCCTGGAGCCACTGGATCTAGAATCAGCGGCCCTCGGGCTCCCTGAGCCACCACCAAGCAGGATATCATGAGGACAGAGAGAAGGTAAAAGGCCGATTTTAGGGGAAGAGGCTGTACCTGTCTTGCTTTGGGTTAGATTCCGGGTCTTCTCTGTCTTGTGGATTCTCCCCTGTGGTTAGAGAGACCACTGGGACCGGTCCTTTCCCTATATTCCTCAAAGTTTACCAGGAAAAATAAAACCTTATTGAGCACTTAGCATGTATGTTAGAGCCTAAAGATTCTTCAAAACCACCCTGGAAGAATTACTATTATTCTTATTAATATTAATAGTCCATTTTTCAAATGAAGAAGCTGAGGCTAAGAAAAATTAAGTCATTTCTCTCAAAATTTATTTAGTTTGGGCTGGGAGTATAGCTTAGTAATAGAGTGCGTGCTCAGCATGTGTAAGGCCCTGGGTTCAATCTCCAGCAATACCAGGAAAAAAAAAATCATCTGGCTTAATGTGTAGTACAGCTCAGATTTGAACCGAAAACCAAAACCAAGACTCCTCTCTCTTTTTTTTTTTTAATTGGTACTGGGGATTGAACCCAGGGGCATTCCACCTCTGAGCTGGACCCCAATATTATTTTTAATTTTTATATTTGTTTATTTATTTACTTACTTGTTTATTTTTGTGGTACTAGGAATTGAACCCAGGGGCAGTCTACCTCTTAGCTACACCCTAGCCCTATTTAAATTTTATTTTTTTATTTTGAAACAGGGTCTCACTAAGTTGTAGGGAGCCTCACTAAGTTGCTGAGGCTGGCTGCGAACCTATGATTCTCCTGTCTCAGCCTCTCAAGTACTGGGATTACAGGCGTGCACCACACCCAGTTTATTTTTTTATTTTGAAACAGGATCTTGCTAAGTTGCTGAGGGTCTTGCTAAATTGCTGGGACTGGCCTCAAACCTGTTATCCTCCCGTCTCAGCCTCCCAAATACTGGAATTACAGGCATGCACCACTGCACCCAGTTAGCAATGCTCTATTTCGTGTATATGTGTGTGTGTGTTCGGGGGGTTAACTGGGAATTGAACCCAGGGACATTCTACCTCTAAGCAGGATCTTAACAGGGCATGGTGGCATGCACCTGCAACCTCAGTACTTGGGAGGCTGAGACAGGAGGATGGTAGGTTTGAGGCCAGCCTAAGCAACTTAGTGAGACCCTGTCTCAAAATAAAAAAGGTTAGCCCATTGCTTTATCCCAGGCAAGAGTTTCTCTTTCAAAAACCAATTTCCTTACTCCTACTGTAGCACAACTCCTTGGAAAGTGCTCAGAGCGATTTCCTAAGTTCAGAAGACATGGTCCTGTCTGCTTACCTACTGGGGAGATGCCCTGCTGTGGGCGAAGCAGGCTGAGGTTGGATTCCACATCTTTTAATCTGTTTCATTGGGGACCTTATGGGGGGAAATGAAGGCAGGTGTGAGGATGCAGGCAATCCTGGGACTTCAGGGAAGAAAGGGTCTCTTCCCTTGACTCTGCAGGCTGGCCCCAGTGGAGCCAAGGTTTAGCGAGGCACCTTATCTTATAAAAGGAGCATGGACCAAGCATGGTAGCACACGCGTGTAATCCCAGTACTTGGGAGACAAACAGGAGGGTCACAGTTACAAGGCCTGTCTCAGCAACTTAGTGAGACCCTGTTTTTCTCTCCTTCCTTCTTTTCTATTTTTTTCTTTTCTTGTTTTCTTTTGCTTTTTTTTTTTTTTTTTTTTTTTTTTTTTTTTTTTTTGTACTAGGGATTGAACCCAGGCGCATTCTACCTCTGAGCTATACCCTCAGCCCTAATTTTGAAACAGGGTCTCACTAAGACACCGAGAGTCTCATTAAGTTGCCAAGTCTGGCCTTGGACCTGTGATCCTCCTGTTTCAGCCTCAGAAGTACTGGGATTACAGGCCTGCGCACCATGCCCGGCCAAGCCTTCTCTTTTTCTGGCCTGTGTAGGTTGGTGATTCCTTCCCCCCCTTACAAGGCGGGTTCTTAGGCTTAGGCTGGACTGCTGAGAGTTAAGGGCAAATCAGTTGGAAGGTGGAGTGACAACAAAGGCCAGAGAGCTAACCTCTGGGAGCCACGGTGTAGAATGGGCACCCAGACAAGAAGGGGCAGTCAACCGAGATGGAGGCCAGGCCTGGGGCCCTGGGTCACTGTCAGATGCGGCCACACTGTTGGGGAAAATCAAAATGATTCTGTTCAAGGAGGAGGAAGGAGAGAGGACACTGTGGAAATACACTGGACTAGAAGTCAGACCTGGCCCCTCCACCAACTTGTTTCCTGGGTTCCATGATTCATTTTCCTGTTCGCTGACAGGCTGGAGTGGAAGACAGCGTGAAGAGCAGGACACAGGGTGGAGAAGAGACAGAGAAAAGCTAGATGTGCATGTGTCCCTGGGGTTTTCTCAGACAAAGCTATTATCAAAATGCCAACCAGCTCCTGCCTGGGAAATTTGCATATTCCACGCTGTGCTCATTCAAGCAGGATGAATATGCATGAGGGCTGGGGCGGGGGCGGGGCTGTGGGCTAAGGTGGCTCATTGTTCTTTTAGAAGAAAGGCATTTAGAAGCCAAAGCACCTTCTGGGTCAGCAAAGTGGCTTATCCTTCCCCTCCCCAATGAAAGAAGGAGAGCAAACCTCAGGCTCAGACAGGATTCCAAACGCCCATTCTCTCATCCTCTCAAGGAAATAAATAATCAGGCACCATCAAGAAAGGGAGTGGCTCTTCTCCAAGGGTAGAATTTAATTACTCCCCTCTCCACGAATACTGATCACAGAGGCTGGCTGGTGAGGAGGTGATGAGTCACCTCTCCTGGCATCCCGCCTCTCCCCAGTTCTTGTGTCTGCTGCAAGGAAAGCTGGGTCCCCTGGGTGCTCCCTGCTCTTGTCCTCTGCTGTGGACCAATGATGCCCTTGGCGACCAGGCTGTGGCGGGATGCCTAGGACACAGCGGGTGCTCAACATGCTCACGGATGAACTTAGTCAAGTCCCCGAGGACTTGGTTTATAATACATCCTAAAACATGGGATAGGAGCTGGGTGGGGCATAGCTCAGTGGCAAGACTTGTGATTAATATGTTTGAGGCCCTGGTTCAACTCCGAGCACCAAAACCAAAAGACAATTGGAGGATCATGCTTGCTTGATCCTTCTTGATCTCTCTCTCTCTCTCTCTCTCTCTCTCTCTCTCTTTTTCTCTCTCCTCTCTCTTAGCTGAAAAAATTACTTTATTATAGGGAAAACATACAGCAAAACAGAGCTGGAAGGTGGCAGGGGTAGAAGATAGGGAAAAATGTAATCACCAAACAAGCTGCCCAAACATGGATGGCTTCCTGTCACAGAGGAGTGTGATTTGGCCCTTAACCTCATCTGCCTTTCCTAATTCAAACACTCTTGTACACAGCAGGGCTGAGCCCAGGGACCCTGGTTTCCAAACTCTTCCTTTCCTGGGAGTTTGGGAAAGCTTGTACAGGTCTCAGGCTTTCAAGATACAGAAGACAGTATGGAGAAGGGAAAGATGTTACAGCCCTTTGTAGCAGTGCCCTCTCCCTGCCTGTGGAGCTGTCCTTAGCCCATCCCTCAGTATTTGTGGATGCCAAAGAGACGAACCCCGTGGAAATGGGGTCACTTGGGCAGCAGTACACTGAGCAGTGAGGCAGTGTTGATGAGGAAGTGAGCAGCAGCAGCTGGCCAGAAGCTGGCCAGGAAGTAGAGTATAATAGGAGAAATGCTAAGGAACTTGCAGGGAGAGGTATACCGGAACCCATAGTCCATCTGCTCCCACCGTGTCAGCAGCCCAGCCTTTCCTTGGTCAGGGGTCTCAAAGGAAGTCCCCTTCACTGTATGTAGGAAGACATACATTGCCGAGTTATGGATGCCGTTGGTCAAGGTCCACACAACAGGAATGCTGAGGAAAGGGAGGCTGCCAGCTTCAGGAGCCCGTCAGTCTAAGGGCACAGTGCTCGCTCCTACGTCTGTCGGGCTCCGTCTCTAACTGAAGAGAGCCACACTCCAGACATTATTCCAGTGACTATGAAAAGGGCTTATTTAATTTTATTTATTTTTTTATACTTTTATTGGTGCATTATAGTCTCACATCCTAATGCAGTTCATCGTGATAGTGACGTACATGCACACAGCACTTGGTGGACTTTCCCCCGGCTCCCTCCCCATTCTTATTTAATTTTAAAAATTTAATATGTCCTTCAAAGTTTAGAGTCACAAAACCCTTCCCTTGGGATTTTCTTTCCAAGGGCTCACATCTGTCTCCCATCCTGAAATAGACATGCGAGGATAGAGAACATGGGGATATTCCATGTAGAAAAGCACCTGACCCCCATGACCATTTGCTTCAACTCCACATAAATAAATAAATAAATAAATAAACAAACAAATAAGTTCTGGCCTCTGGCTACATGGTGGAATTTTCTTACCGCGACTTGATCAGACTAGGTTTAGCAAAATCCTTTAATTAATAGGAACACACTCGACTAAAGGACCTGCTAGCCACACTGACCTCTAATCTCCTTGACAGGGCTCAGTGCAGACCTTGGCCTTCTGATACTCCTGGCTGAATGTGGGCATCCTAGACTGGACTTGAGTTTTGCAATCACGACTAACTGGATGGAGCCAGGCATGGTGGCACATGCCTGTAATCCCAGTAGTTGGGAGGCTGAGACAGGAGAACCACAGGTTCAAGGCCAGCAATTTAGTGAGACCCTGTCTCAAAATTTAAAAATTTAAATTTAAATTAAAAAAAAAAAGGTGGGCTAGGTATGTATGCCCCTGGGTTCAATCCCCAGTACCACAAAAAAAGCCTGACTGGACCCTGACATATCAGTTCACCCTTGAGACCCTTCCCAGTTGTCACTGCATTCCAGAATGATGAGAACAGGGAGAAGCTGGGGGAAGAGCATTGGGTTCACCTACTAATCACACTGTGCTTTCCTCGGGTTTGGGCTCCAGAATCAGGGCTCCAGCAACTCTAGAAACCTAGAGTCGAGTGTTTTCCAAACCTCGATGCAAATACCAGCCGTAGGGAGGTATTGTTAATGTGGACTCAGCGGTCTGGGTGCGGCCTGGGATTGTGCA
This sequence comes from Glis glis, assembly GCA_004027185.1. NCBI lineage: Eukaryota > Metazoa > Chordata > Mammalia > Rodentia > Gliridae > Glis > Glis glis. The sequence goes on from PVJS01017755.1 coordinate 31,096, forward strand.
TTTCTAACAACCTGAGTGCGGTCCATGCACTGGACACCGCACTTTGAGTAACAAGGATAGAGGGCAGGGCGATGCAAAAGCATGAGGATAGGTTTCATGTTCCCTTTAAACTCCCCACATGGACAAAAGGCGGGAGAAAAGAGGAGCCACTCTTTTCCCCTTCCCCAGCTCACCTCCTCCCTAACTGAGTCTCTGACACTTGAGGTTTATTTTTAACTACCAGCAGCTTTGATGAGCTTGTCTCCGCTCCTTCACACACCTGCTGGCAGGATAAATTGGGGGAAAGGAGTGGCTGACCCAGATCTAACAAATCCAAGGCAGGAAGACAAGCCCTTGGGGCTTCCCCTTCGCTGAGACTCCCTGAAAAACCCCACAGCTGGTGAGGTGTCCAACTTGCTAATGACCTCACCACCAGTGACCCCTTGCAGCTTTAGCCTCAGTGCCCACAGTTGCACAGTTGCAGGCTTCTCTTTTCATCAAAGGGTTAATGTTTATGTCAATTGGTTGACCCTGAGCATTTGCATGGGGACCTCATGGTCCCTTCCATCTTCTGTGGCACCCAGGGCTCTCTGGGTGGGAGCTCTGCTCTGCGGAGATGCCTGAGTTAGAGCTGCAGGCATTGGGGCAGTTTCCCCCCGCCCAGGCAAGATTGCCACTGCTAAGAAGAGCAACCCCACAATGTCTTCTGCTGTCACCTACGTCAACCCTGTGGCCTTCTGTGGAGCATCTAATGTGGTCAAGTATGGCTTTCCATGTGGCGAGCTCGGTTAGAGCAAACACTACACACCTGAGAATCGATGGAAGTCTAATTGGGTAAGAGTCTGTCTCTACCACTTCCTGTGCAGCCTTGGGCCGGCAGCAGCCGATCTGTTCCCTCTGAATCATCAGGATAATACTAGTGCCCTCTTATGTGCAGGCTTGCTGCGACGTGAGGCACCGTGTAGAAACTGGCAGGCGCGTAGTGAGTGCCTGTGAAGGGTTTTTGTTTTAAGAGAGGGAGTATGGGAGTTGTCAGGGTCCACATCACTGGAGCCAGAAGATAGAAGCCAGAGACTGGGCCAGGCATGGTGGCGCACGCTTGTAATCCCAGTAATTTGGGAGGCAGAGACCGGAGGATCCGGGTTCGCAGCCAGCCTCAGCTCTCTCTCTCTCTCTCTCTCTCTCTCTCTCTCTACTTAGTGAAGGCCCTCCGCAACTTCATGAGACCCGGTTTCAAAATAAAGTATAAAAAATAGGGCCAGGGGTGTAGCGTGGCGGTAGAACGCCCCTGGGTTCAATCCCCGGTACCGCAAAAAAAAAAAAAAAAAGAGAGAGACTTTAGGTTGTGGTAAAGCACAGCGAGCGCCCCGACAGCACACTACCTGCTGGTAGGAGTCAGGACTGCTGGGCCTTAGGCTGTGGGATGGGTGGGAAAGACATGCACAGTCAGGGGGTGCTGTTCCCAGGGTCCCTGGGGGCAGACAGGGAGCAGTGCCCGCTCAGTTCAGGAAAGAAGCTGCAGTCCCCCACTCCCCCAGTAGCCGAACTATTCCCTCCAACCCCTGAGCCCCAAGGCTTCTAGGAGCCTAGGCCTCCAGGAGCCAACCTGCACCCCGACAGGAGGTGCAGCACCCGCCAGGCTCCTCCTTGAGGCTCTTCTGTGTCCCCCCTCATCTGATGCCCCCTTTGCCCAGCTAGTTTCTACAACACAAGGTCCCTTTAATGTAGCCAAGCAGCAAAGACTTAGGAGTCTGTGGACAGCCCCCTCTTCTCTGTGTACCAGATGCACAACCCACAGGGCTTTGTCCTGGTCCCTGCACACGGTGCTGGCTGTCACAGGTCACAGAACAGTGGCGAAGGCAGCCACACATCCTTTCTGTGAAGGGTTTAGAACTGAGGGCCGACGGACCACACTCCAAAGCACATGAAGAATATTAATTAAATGAAGGTTTATTTCAAAATTAGTCTTAGAGTATAAGCTGTTATTGAGGGCTGGAGCCAGACTACAGAATGAGTGGCAAGAGCACCTGCCTTCCCCGACACAGGCGGAGAGGAGGCGCCATCACGGCCCTGCGCCCCGTCATGCATCCAATGATTACTAGCACTAGAAGCCAACAGCAAAGGACCCCGCGCGGTTGCTCATGTTAATCCAGGTTAAGCTATACACGTTTAAATACACGTCGGAGGTTACGTGGTGCCATGCAGTCCCTGGGATGGAATGACTCTTGCTCCGTGACCTCCTGCAGCCAGGCCGCTCCCAAGGCAAGGTTAGGTAGGACAGAGCACTGAAACGAGAAAGAGAAGAGAGAGGTGACACCGTGGTGGTCACACCAGCTACAGAGCAGGAAACTGCCCCCTGAGAACCAGGCAATAACTGCAGCCATGCGTCTTCCTCCCAGGAGCAAGAAGAGACGATGGCAGGTGACTTAGGCAGGGCCCATCTGCCTAAGTTCAAATCCTGGATCTGAGCCAGGCTTGGTGGTACACGCCTGTAATCCCAGTACTTAAGAGGCTGAGATGGAAGGATCACAGGTTCAAGACCAGTCTCAGCAACTTAGAGAGACCCTGTTTCAAAATAAAAAGGGCTAAACTAGGTGTGGTGGCGCATGCCTCTAATCCCAGTACTTGAGACGCTGAGACAAGAGGATTGCAGGTTCAAGGTCAGCCTCAGAAAGCAGTGAGACTCTCATGAACTTAGTGTGACCCTGTTTCAAAATAAAAATAGAAATAGGGCTGGGGGTGTAGCTCAGAGGTAGAATGCCCCTGGGTTCAATCCCCAGTATAATAAATAAATAAATAAATAAATAAATAAATAAATAAATAAAAATAAATAAATAAAAACTAGGGGTGTAGCGCAAAGGTAGAATGCCCCTGGGTTCGATCCCCAACAACCCCCACCCCCACCCCCAAATCAATCCTTGATCTGGCCATTACTAACTCCATGATCTTACGGAAATGATTTCACCTACCCGTGTTTGTTTTTTCATCTTTGCAATAAAATGTACCTGAACCTACCCCACGGGTTGTGGAGAGACGTGTAGAATGTGCCCAGTCATATTAACTACGTTTATAAATTCATTGACATTTCTGTGGATCAAGAAGGGTACGATCTAGCCCTCAGCCACCAACTTTATATTACCCATTTCAATAAGCCAGCTTTCAGAAATTTGCCATTCCTTTAAAATCTTTGAGAGTCAGGAGTTCTTCCTAATGTTTAACCTAAATTCTTCTTGGTGAAATTTAAGATTAATCTCCCTGATCCTTGTAGAAACAGTATAGCTCAGGTTGCATAAACTATAAATTGGCCAGGTGTAGTGGCATGGGACTGTAATCCTAGTACTTGGGAAGCTGAGACAGGAGGATCACAGGTTTGAGGACAGCCTCAGCAAGTAGTGAGACTCTCATCAACCTAGCGAGAACCTGTTTCAAAATAAAAATAAAATAGGGCTGGGGGTGTAGCTCGGAGGTAGAATGCCCTGGGTTCAATCCCCAGTAACACACACACACACACACACACACACACACACACACACACCTGTAAGTTCCACAAATTTTCTGAAACTATACAAAATTTTGTGTGCAAGTAAAGTCAAAGCTAATAAAGTAATGGATCTAGACACTGAGTGATCACCAATGGCTACTAACATCACAAAGAGAAAGATAACCAGGCAAGAGACGTCCCCTGATGAAAATCTACAACTCCAATAATGTAGAGTTCATCCAAAGATCTGGGGCTGAGTCTGACTAAACCTCTTTCCTTCTACCAGTTTGTAGGAAATAAAGGAGAGGGAAGAACCTGTTCACTTGTATCGTTGGGGAAGAAATTAGGAAAAATCCAGGACGAGGAAATTCTATAGGACAAATAATCCAGTTTCTCCAACAAATTTCAAGGAGTGAAAGAGAGGAAGGCAAGATGAACCTGTGTGAATTAAAAGAGAACTAAGGGATATGTTATCAAATTGCAATGCCTTCATTGCGTCCTGATTTAAACAAATAACCTGGAAAACATTTTATGGGAAAGTCAGGGAAGTCTGAACACTGATTGGATCATCAATAATATTGAGAAATACTTGATTTTTTAGTTGTGATAATGGTATGATGGCTGTTTTTCTAAAAAGTTCTTATTTTTTAGAAATGCATACTGAAATATTTATGGATGAGAAAATATGACAGAGATTTGCTTCACAATAATATAGGGGAGGAGAAGTTGGGTAGGACGATAAAGAAATAAGACTGGCAACTGGGTGTGGTGGTACACGCTTGTAATCCCTGTATCTGGGAGGCTGAGACAGGAGGATCGCAGGTTTGAGGTCAGCCTCAGCAACTTAGTGAGACCCTGTTTCAAAACAAAAAGAATAAATAAATAGAAAGGGCTGGGAGTATAGCTTGGAGTCAGAGTGCTGCTGGGCTCAATCCCCAGGACCACACACACACACACACAAAAAAAAAAAAAGGAAGGAAGGAAGGAAGACTGCTCATGAATCAATGGTGGTTGAAGCTGGATAATAATTACCATTCACTTTACTGTTGTACGTGTTGAGAATTTCCATAATCAAAGGTTAAAAAAGAAGTTATGGGGACTGGGGCTATGCTCTACGGTATAGCACTTACCTAGCATGCGTGAAGCCCTGAGTTCAATCCCCAGGAAAACACACACACACATACACACACACACACACGCGCGCACACACAAGCACACACACACACACGCACACAAACACACACACACACGCACACACACAAACACACACACACACACACACAC
>PVJS01017756.1:0-35744 GCA_004027185.1 Glis glis
AGAGACAGGGAGAGAGAGAGCGAGAGAGAGAGAGAGAGAGAGAGAGCTGAGGCTGGCCGAGAACCCGGATCCTCTGGTCTCCGCCTCCCAAAGTACTGGGATTACAAGCGTGCGCCACCACGCCCGGCTCCAGAACTGGCTTTGAAGAAGTACCTGGCCTGCTATTATTTCTCTGAAAATAAGTACACAGACATCTTTTAGAGCTATTTATTACAATTACATAAATATGCTTTAGCAAAATTTATATACATATGAGGATACCATGAGCTTACCAGGTCCTCATAGTTTTATAGTAATTCCCTTCCCCCTTGTCCACGTATAAGATGTTATCTTATACCTTTGAAGTCTATGTGTGAAGGTGGAACAAATAAAACCTTGATTGTTAGCATTCTTCACAAAGTTATGCTGGGTCCCTTCTGTCTCTAATCTAGTTATTTTGTGAAATCCTCTTCTTTTGCCTAAGTGTGTTGTAGATGAGCATCTCTTTGCTGCTAGTATTCCTTTGTTGAATATTGTGATAGGTTGGAACCATCCTTCCCCCTTCTACCTGTCCTCCCATCTATCTTCACTCTTTCTGTCCTTTTATAGTTAATTGCTTTCTCTACTATGTGCTAGGTACTGCATTTGGTAGTAGAAATAACAAAGCAAGCGTTCAGTGGATGTTGAACTTAACTGAATGATATACTTGGTGTTAGATACAGAAAACAGTAAACTTTAATCCCTGTGTGTCTATCCCCTGACAATCCAGTGAGCCAAACATATATGCAAGAAATTATAATTTTGATACATAGTATGAAATAGGTATAAACAGGGTCTTATGGGAACCAAACAGTAGGGTTTTGTAACTGGTGGATTGACAGAGGATGGGGAGTATCAGAACTTTTCTTTTTGTGGTACTGGGGATTGAATCCAGGGGCGTTCTACCTCTGCGCTACACCCCCGGCCTTATTTTTTATACTTTATTTTGAAACCGGGTCTCACGAAGTTGCGGAGGGCCTCACTAAGTACAGAAAGAGAGAGACAGGGAGAGAGAGAGAGAGAGAGAGAGAGCGCTGAGGCTAGCCGCGAACCCGGTCTCCGCCTCCCAAAGTACTGGGATTACAAGCGTGCGCCGCCATGCCTGGCTAGAACTTTTCTTAAAAGTGAATTGGGGCTGGGTAGCTCAGTGGTAGACCACATGCTTAGCATGCACAAAGCCCTTGGTACCAGCACCAGGTGTGTGTGGGGGGGGAGTATTACTGGGTTCTTGAACATGAACATGTAGTTCTACCACTGAACTACATCCCCAATCCTCTCCTACCCTCTCTCCTTCCCTCCCTTCCTCCTTTCCTTCCTTCCTTCATACTAGGGATTGAACCCAGGGGTGTTCTATCTCTGAGCTACATCCTAGCCCTATTTTATTTTTCATTTTGAAACAGGGTTTTGCTAAGTTGCTGATATTGGTCTTGAACCTGTGATCCTCATGTTTCGGCCTCCCACATACTAGGATTGCACCACCACTCCTGGTTCTTTATTTTCTTTAGAGGTGGCCTGGATAAGTTGCCTAGGCTGGCCTCAAACTTGGGATCCTTCTACCTCTGCCTCTTGAGTAGCTGGAATTTGATGGTTTTTGTAGTGCTGGGGTTGGAACCCAGGGCCTTGCATATGCTAGGAAAGCATTCCACCACTGAGCTACACTCCCACCTCATCTTTGCCTTTCAGCCTTTATCTAGTTTGATTAGCCTTGGCACACAATGGCAGTTCACCATATGTTTTAACACCTCAGGTTCTCTGCAGTTGTCCATGGGAACACTCATTCTTTTAGTTAAGGGTATTTGTTAAAGGCATGTGGGGTAGTAATAGCTGCACAGATAAAGCATAGCTAACCTTAGGATTTACTCACCCAAAAGATAAATTCCCAAACCCCAAATTGGGTTAAGTAGAAATTTGTTTCTGAATATTTTCTTTTAAAAATGTAGTTACAGGAGACAGGTGCTGTGGAGCACCCTTGTGATCCCTACTCAGGAGGCTGAGGCAGGAGGATCTCAAGTTTGAGGCCATCCGAGGCAACTTAGCAAGACTCTGTCTCAAAATTAAAAGGGTTCACTGGTACTGTAGGTACTGGTACTGGGTTCAATCCCCAGTACACTTCTTCCACCTTTTGTTCTCTTCCCAATGGCTTTTGATTACAAGGCAGTGTGAGGGCAGTGTGACTCTGTAAATCAGAAAATTATAGTTGCTAGCTAAATCAGGTAAGGTATAATCTTTGTCTCTAAAGACCACCATTTGTTTCAGTATGACTTCTGGCTTAGATTCCAGATGCCAGACTCTAATATTACAAAAGGGTGATTCCATGAATCCTCATGTGGATCTCAAGTACTTATAGGAGGGCTTGGGAGATAATTAATATTAAGTCCTTTTTAGCAAATCTCCCTCACCCTGTGATTGAACAGACAGAATCTAACATTGCTGTATCATATTCTGAATAAACTAAATCTGATCTAGTAGCTTTTATGTGTCGTAATTCAATGCTCCTTCCCTGATTTTTCTGCTATCTACAGAGCCAGAGCCCAGAGGTGGAGCAGCTAGGGAGGGTTGTGGAACTGGACAGTGACATGGTAGATATCACCCAGGAGCCAGTTTTGGATTCCGTGTTAGAAGAGAGCGTGCCTGAGGATCAGGAACCTGTGTCTGCTTCAACACACATTGCATCTTCACTGGGAATCAATCCACATGTCTTACAGGTGAAGTTCTAACCCACCCTTATTATGACAAAAACCAAACTAATATTTTATCTCTCTTACATAACATTCGGCCTCCTCCTAAGACCATTGAGTGTTCATTGTAATGGAAAAAAAAAAAAGAAATGGGACTAATATCTGGACTTCATTTTCCCATTCATGGAGGGGAGCCTATATTGAGAATCAGAAGATAGGGCTTCTAGTTTTAATTGCATTAGTATCAGGAGAGCCTGGTTCTATTCCAAGTTTTGTAACTTTATTACTCTTTGACTTCAGGCAAGTCATTTTAACAAGTATGAGCATTAATTTTTTTCTATAAAATATTAATTTGTCTACTTCATGGGGTGGTTTCGAGGCTTTGTAAAGTGCTTTGCAAAACTTAAAAACTAAAAACTCCTGGTGGGTACAGGTTTTTATAAATTCTGTCTCTGCTTCTCCTGACCCACTGCTTTTTATATGAGTTTAGCCTTTGTCTTATGTTTGACTTTAAAATTATTTATTCAACAAACAGAAGCAACTCTTGTGTGCCAGGCTCTGGCAAGATGCTACTGATAAAAAGAGAATTATATGACTTGTGCCGTTAAGGCATGTATAGTATAATTATGCAAATGTTATACTCACTCTGGACACAGCCTTGAAAAGGAACAGTTTTTTTGGTTGTTAGGAACTGCATTTTTCTTTTATGGCCTTTTATTTCTGGGCAACAGATTTATTCTGTAGATAATTGCGTTTTTTAGATCATGAAAGCATCATTGCTTGCTGATGAAGAAGATGTAGATATGATGGATCAACGCTTCAGTCATCTTCCTTCTAAAGGAGATAGTTCTCAAGATATCTGTTCTCCCAGACTCCCCATTTCAGCATCCCACTCATCGAAACCCCGTTCACTAGGTACTGTATAAAACATGCTGGTTTTTTTTTTTTTATGGTACTGGGGATTGAACCCAACGGCATTCTACCTCTGAGCTACACCCCCAGCCCTATTTTATTTTTTTATTTTGTTTTATTCATTTATTTCTTAAACCTGCAATCCTCCTGTCTCAGCCTCCCAAGTACTGGGATTACAGGCGTGCGCCACCACACCTGGCTATAAAATGTGGTTTTACAAGAAAGCTTGAACAGTCATCAAGCTCTGCATTTTATGTATCTTCTAAAGCTGAGTGGACTTCTCTAGTAAATATCCCTTAATAGCCATATCTATGACATAAGGATACTAAAAGAAATTGTACTTTTATATCTGTTGGGAGTGGCCAGTTTTTAAGAACCATGATTACCTCTGTTTGTACAGATGCAGAAGTTGTGTGTGGAGAAAAACACTTGTGCTTTGTTTCGAATCATGTGTTTATCTGCTTATGAATGTAGATTAGATAGTAAGCTCTGATTTCCTAATTTTTAACACATGTTGCTTAGAATATCCTGCAAGCTGTCCTATACTCTGTTTTTGTGCAGTCCTAACACTACCATATTGCTTTCAAGGGATTATGTTCTTTATGATGCACAAAACTCACCAGACTTCTACATTTCCCTCAACTTTCCCAATTTCCCACAAAGTCATTACATTTTGTTTAAAGCTTTCCCTTTTCTAGGGAGATTGAATTTGGAGCATTGATGTCAATGTAGAAAGCTGAGGAACTACCAGAGATATGTTTCTCTTGCCTTCAAAACTCAATGTTTATTTTTTAAATCATTGTGTGCACTGTGATTACAGGTGTGCTACATCACACCTAACACCTGACTTAAACTTTACTCTTTTTTTTTCAGTACTGGGGTTTGAACCCAGGGACATTACCTCTGAGCTACACCCCCAGCCCTATTTTTTATTCTTTATTTTGAAACAGGGTCTCACTAAGTTGTGGAGGGCCTCACTAAGTAGCTGAGGTTGGCTGCGAACCTGCAATCCTCCTGTCTCAGCCTCCCAAGTACTGGGATTACAAACGTGTGCCACCACGCCTGGCAAACTTTACTTTTTAAAAATTCTTTTTTTTTTTTTTTTTTGTCAGTACCAGGGATTGAACCCAGGGGCATTCCACCTCCAGACTGCACCCCCAGCCCTATTTTTTATTCTTTATTTTGAAACAGGGTCTCTCTAAGTAGCTGAGGCTGGGGATCCTTCTATCTCCACTGCCCAAGTACTGGGATTACAGGCATACACCACCATGCCAGCCATATGAAAATCTTTTTTTTTTTTTTTTTGTGGTACTGAGGATTTGAACCCAGAGGCATTCTACCTTAGAACTACACCCCCAGCCCAATTTTATTTCTTACTTGGAAACAGGGTCTCACTAGATTGATGAGAGTCTCACTACTTGCTGAGGCTGTCCTCGAACCTGTTATCCTCCTGTCTCAGCCTCCCAGGTACTGGGATTATAGGTATGTACCACCACACCTGGCTGACATGAAAATCTTATACTAGAATTAATTCTTAGCTCCATGCTTTGAGACAGGAACCATATAAAATTGCAAAACAAGCAATAGTAGTAAGAACTGTCCTTCAGAAAATCACATGTGCAACCCTAAGATGCTATAGTGTGTTTTTATTCCTTAAGTTTAACATTGAGCATTAGAGGTAGAAACTTGAGTTCTGGTCTTACTATAAGTTTTTTATATCACCTAAGAAAGGGATACATGTCTGATTCTAATAAGGGCATGAGCTTTGATGCCAGACTTAACCTGGGCTTATCTCTCAGACCTGCCACTTAGTAATTTTGTGGATTTGAAAAGTAGTAGTAGTAGTGTTTGTTAATATTATTATCGACATCATCATCACTAAAATTCTTGCCTTGATTTCCTGGTTGAAAGAGTAATTTCTGTAAAAACTGGCTTAACCTGTTTCTGGTCATTCATGTCTGATTTAGTTTGGTGAAATGTTGAATAATTTTTCCTGATTGTTGTTCAAGAAAAAATAGACTGTGTTGTTAAAGTCCTTTTTCCCCTTCATTTATTTCAGTTGGTGGGTTACTGCAATCAAAATTTACAAGTGGAATTTTTCTTTCACCAAGTGCCTCTGTGCAAGAATGTCGTACTCCCAGAGCATCATCTTTAATGAATGTCCCATCCACGTCCCCGTGGTCTGTCCCTCCGCCCCTGACCACTGTGTTTACAGTGCCCAGCCCTGCCCCTGAGGTTCAGTTAAAAACAGTGGGTACACGCAGGCAACCAGGCCTAGTTCCTCTTGAAAAGTCTGTCACATATGGCAAGGGTAAACTCTTGATGGACATGGCCCTATTCATGGGACGCTCGTTTCGAGTTGGTTGGGGACCCAACTGGACTCTTGCTAATACTGGAGAACGGCTGAATGCCTCTCCTGAACTGGAAAATCAGCAGATTGCGGATTCTATGGAATATGGATTCCTGCCCAATCCAGTAGCTGTTAAATCGTGAGTTACATTTCTTCATACTTTGGGGTTTTTTGTTTGTTTTGTTTTTGGTACTGCGGATTGAACCCACAGCCTCACCCATGCTACGTGAGCACTCTCATCACTGAGCTATCTCTCTCGCCTTCTTGATGCTTTTTCAGAAAGGCAGTATGGTAGTTGAGAAACTATTCGTTATCAGGAAACCCTTTTAAATATATTTCTAGCACGATTTTAGAAAGTAGAAGCTATTTTATATTTATGAACTAAAACAAGATAGTTTCATTTGTACCATCAAATTATGAAGCATATAATATTTACAAATAGTTACTTTAGTTGGGAAAGTAATAGACCCAAAGGTAATACTGCAGCATTCCTTTTATTTTTAGCCTTTTTATTGCATTAACCATCTTTTCTATTTTGTTGCTTAGATACTTGTGATTTCTTTTTTTTTTCTTATGGTGCTGGCGATTGAACCCAGGGGCATTCTACCTCCAAGCCCTATTTTTTTATTCTTTATTTTTTAAAACAGGGTCTCACTAAGTTGCGGAGGGCCTCACTAAGTCACTAAGGCTGGCTACAAACCTACGATCCTCCTATCTCAGCCTCCCAAGTATTGGGATTACAAGCGTGCGCCACCACGCCCGACTGATATTTGTGATTTCTTAATATATAAATGATGTTCTCAACTAAGCATATTTCCTACATATTAGACCTCTTAAAGTCTGTATATAAACTATGGATAGTCCATACATAAGTATCTCATATATCTTGTATGTATGGTAACATATAATGTTTCTATACAGTCTCCACAATTTTTTATTTTATTTTTAATTTTTTTTGTGGTACTGGAGGTTGAACCCAGGGGCATTCTACCTCCAAGCTACACCCCCAGCCCTATTTTTTATTCTTTATTTTGAAACAGGGCTCACTAAGTTGTGGGGAGGGCCTCACTAAGTAGCTGAGACTGGCCGCAATCCTGCAATCCTCCTGTCTCAGCCTCCCAAGTACTGGCATTACAAGCATGCGCCACCAGGCCCGGCTTACAGTCTCCACAGTTAACATATATGTGTGCTTATAGGTCTATATATGTCTTATATAGTTCTAGATTATATATAAAGTTTTCTGGTAGTTACTAGGCAGAATGTATATAGAGTTCTATGCAAAATGTGTAAAATTTTCTTAGTTTTTATAATTATAACCAATTGTGCTATCTTTACTACAGATTAAATAATCATCTATTATTAGTTTTTAAAGTTGATTTTGAAAAACTGAAACAGCATCTCTTAAGCCTCCCAATTAGGAATATTGATACTAAATTTACCGATTAATTCTAGATAAAGCATGATTTCATGATATTTTGGAGATCGTCAGTATCAATCTTAAAAATTGCATCAATGCCAGATTGACTATATGCTAATCTCTGTCTCAGCCTCCCAAGTACTGGGATTGCAAGCGAGCACTATCAGGCCAAACAATGCAATACTTTTTGCCTTTGGATTTTATAGAACCCAAATACATGCTGAAACCAGTTCCAATTCCAACTATGTTGATTCCCATGCTTGTTATAACCTGGCTAAAAACCCTTTGGTTCTGAATGCAGGGGTCAAATAATTTGTTTACTCAGCATATAACAGATAAGTTCAGTATAGTTTGATATTAGGAAACTTATTTTTTCACTTGGAAATATATATATATTCTAAGTGGATTTTAATGATTTTGCAGAAATAAATTGATTTTTACAGAGTGAATATTTAATCTATTTTTGTAATTATTAACACATTAATTATACATATTTATGGGATTCACTGTGATATTTCCATACATACACTGCATTGATCATAATAGAATTTCTTTAAAATTACAGTAAAATATTTGCATTCTGTTTGTAATCATATAAAGAAACAAAGGTTTGGTTGTAGGGAAATCTTAGCTTCTGTCTTACCTTCATTTTCTGTCTTCTTCCTCGATTACTATTCCTTGTAGCCTAACTGAATCTCCATTCAAAGTTCATTTGGAAAAACTCAGTTTGAGACAAAGGAAGCTGGATGAAGACTTGAAGTTATACCAGACACCTCTGGAGCTCAAATTAAAACATAGCACTGTCCATGTGGATGAGCTGTGTCCTCTCATTGTTCCTAATCCGGGAGTTGCTGTCATTCATGACTATGCAGACTGGGTTAAAGAAGCATCTGGAGATATATTGGAAGCACAAAGTGAGTGCACACTATACTTCTAACTTTTGAGGTCCCAGAAATGGGGTAGTAGCATACGTTCCTAAGAGGACAAATTTCCTTATACCCGTCTTGTACGTGGATACCTGAGCTTGTACTTTACTGCAGTGAAGTTGGAATAAGCAAGGAGCCCAAGTATTCCTTTCCCTATTTCAAATAGTAGGAAAATCACATGTGACTACATGTTTAACAAATCACCTTTATTGAAAAATGTAAGCCGGGAGCCAGGCGTGGTGGCGCACGCTTGTAATCCCAGTACTTGGGAGGCGGAGACCGGAGGATCCAGGTTCACGGCCAGCCTCAGCTACTTAGTGAGGCCCTCCGCAACTTAGTGAGACCCGGTTTCAAAATAAAGTATAAAAAATAGGTCCAGGGGTGTAGCTCAGAGGTAAAATGCCCCTGGGTTCAATCCCCGGTACCGCAAAAAAAAAAAAAAAAGTAAGCCAGGTGTGGTGGTGCACTCCAGTAACCTAGTACTTGGGAGGCAGAGACAGGAGGATCACAGGTTTGAAGTCAGCCTCAGCAACTTAGCAAGACCCTGTTTCCAAATAAAAAATTTTAAAAAATAGGGCTGGGGGTATAGCCCGGAGGTAGAAAGCCCCTCTCGGTTCCACCCCCAGTACCACCAAAAAAATATATATAGAGACTGCTTTAGGATGTCCCATATCACACATTTTGGGACTTGTTTATTATGTTTGGTCCTGGTTTGTTCCTTACCTCATCTTTTTTGCAAACCTCAAACTTACCTTCCCAAGACATATCTGCAAGTGGCTTAATATGATAAATAGTGCTGTCTCTTTGTTGGGTTTCTTGAAAGGCAATATAATATTCTGGTTAAGAGAATGTAGTAGGACTTCTAACCCATTTTTGAATCATGGCTCTGCTACATTTTGCCTACAACTTTGGTCAAGTCACTCAATTCTGTATACTTCAGTTACTTCAATTGTAAAATGTATTTAACTACTACTAGGCTATGCCTATAACAGAATAGGATAATCCCTTACAAGTTTTTACAGCACTTTTTCTTAAAGCATTTTGTCAACAGAACTTGATCAAATTAGAGGATCTTTTCTCTATTGTCTTGAGCTGATATTAGCCATAATTGGGCTAGAAGAACCTGTTTAAAGAGCATAGAGTTATATTTGTTATATCACTGAAACAAAGCAAACAAGTAGTTATTCCATATGCCTCTGGAACTTGTAAGACAAGAGTGAGTGAGATGGAGACAGATTCAGGGTAATCAACTTGAGTATGTCTTTAATTTATATAATTTTTATACCACAATCAGAGTGTTGCCCTCCCAGAATTAGTATAAAATGTTGTGTCATAGCATTGATTTTTGTCCTGTCTTTAGTTGTGAAGCACTGGAGCCTGACTTGGACATTATGTGAAGCCCTATGGGGCCACCTGAAGGAGCTTGATGGCCAACTAGATGAGCCCAATGAATACATTCAGATTCTGGAGCGAAGAAGAGCTTTCTCCCGCTGGCTGTCCCATACTGCTGCACCTCAGATTGAAGAGGAAGTCTCCTTAACCCGAAAAGACAACCCAGTAGAGGCTGTCTTCAGCTACCTCACAGGCAGTAGGATCAGTGAAGCCTGCTCTCTGGCACAGCAGTCAGGTAAAGAATGTTCCTTCTCTATGCCTCTGCCTACTTCCTACTCACTGTCCCTTACCCCTTAATTGTGAATGTTTTATATTTTTATTTTTTATACTTTATTTTGAAACCGGGTCTCACGAAGTTGCAGAGGGCCTCACTCAGGAGAAAGAGAGAGAGAAAGAACTGAGGCTGGCTGCGAACCCGGATCCTCCAGTCTCCGCCTCCCAAAGTACTGGGATTACAAGCGTGCATCACCACACCCGGCGTGAATGTTTTGTATTATATATGGACTTGCCAGAAAGACTGTTGATTCCTCCAGAATAGGGATCATGTCTTATTCTCTTAAATATCTCTCTAGAACCTTAAATCCTTAACTAAAAGTATTTTAATGTTGTTACATATACATTTGAAGTAAAACCAGAAAATGCAGATAAGCAGAAAGCAATAAATCAGAATCACACAAATTCTTTATTATCCACTGCAAACATTTTGATGTGTAATTTGTAATTAGACAGTTTCCTTTGTAATATATAAAGTATCTACAAATATGTATACGCAAGCCAGGTGTGGTGGTGCACACCTGAAATCTCAGTACTTGGGAGGCTGAGATAGGAGGATCGCAGTTTCGCAGCCAGCCTCTGCAACTTAGTGAGACCTTGTTTCAAAATTAAAAATGGGCTGGGGCTATAGTTCAGAGGTAAAAAGCCCCTAGGTTCAATCCCCATCCCCCCCCATACACACACACATGTACATAGAGTAACATAGGCATGTAAACTTTTTGGAGGGTGGTATTAGGGATTGAACCCAGAAGCATTCTGCCTCCAGGCTACACCCCCAGCCCTTATTATTTTTTCTTTTGAAACATTATCTTTATATGTCAAACCTGCATATAAATGTGTGTGTGTGAGTGAGTGTGTGTGTGTACTGGGGATTGAACCCAGAGACATCCTACCTCCAACATCTACCCCCAGCCCTTTTTTCATTTTTTATTTTTTTGAAACAGGGTCTCACTACCCTGGGCTGATAGTCTTGCTAAAGTTTCTGAGACTGGTCTTGAACCTGCAATCCTATCTCAGCCTCACAAGTATTGGTATTACAGGTGTTTGCCACCATGTCTGGCTCTGCATGTAAACTTTTAAAAGATGGTTTGCTGTTATTTATTTTTTTATTTGGAAACAGGGTCTCACTAAGTTGCTGAGAGTCTCACTAAGTTGCTGAGGCTGGCTTTGAACCTGTGATCCTCCTGTCTCAGCCTCCCATGTATTGGAATTACAAGCGTGCGCCACCATGCTTGGCCCAGTTCACTTATTTCAACCAAATAAATACGTAGACTTTACTGGGGGGATTCAACTTGATAGAGACATGGGAATTGGGTTGGGGGGGCCTGTCCTGGATACCTCCTCTTTTCCTCTATTGAGGTACCCTGGGCCTTCACCTTGATCATTGAGGCTTCCAAGCAAAGGTTGACAGATCTCTGTCTTAGGAGGGGACATGTGCTTATTCTCAATAAAGTGAGTTAGTTTGCAAGGGGAGAGGACTGAAAGCCAAGTGTTCAGCTCCTGCACCTCTATCCTTCTGCAGTGGTGCAATTCAAAGAGGGCTGGGTAGATAATGTGACCTCACTTCCTCAGCTAATGGGAGGGGCGGGAGGGCATCAGAACAAGCAATCTTAGAAAAAGCAGTGCACAATGTAAACTGTCCCCTCAGTTCCATACGAACCACCTACCTGTGCTCTCATCGTGAGACCCCCGTTCTCCTTTCCTTACTCCAGGGTCTCAAGATGGCTGACCTTGGAGTCTCTCTTAGCCCTGGTCCTTGCCTGGATGGAACCTCTCCCAAGCCTGTCGCACAGATCCACTCACTGCCCAAGCAGGGCCAGTGGTGATGGGGAGGAGGCAGGTTGGGTCAACCTTCTCTTTTAGAAAGATTTATGCTTTCCATGTCCGCACCTTTACTCATGTGGTTCCCTTTATCCTTTGTACTGAGCCATATCTTGCCCTGTGGACCTTTTAACTTCAAGACGTAGCTCACATGCTATTTTGTCCCTGACCCACCATCCCACATGGCCTCACTTCCCTGCATACCTGCAGAAACGATTATTGGGCACATTCAGTAAATAAATCCTTTGTTTCTACCTACTGCTACTGGGTACCTCCAATTACTTGAAATTCCGTGAGGGAAGGAGCAAGCCATATTCTTCTTTCTAGTTACCTCTAGGGACTAATTCCATGCTGAGCACAGAGCAGACTGACTGATTTAACTCCCAACAAAACCTGCATACCTTACCATAAGCATGTCCTACTGCTACAGACAAGTGGGCCTGGAGCTCAGTAAAGAAACATATAGAGCCAGCGTGTAAGGTATGGGTGAGTTGGTAGTAGAGTTGAGAAAAGAAGGGGGATGAGGAAGCAGGTAGAATGGTGAGAGAGGACATGAGACTTAGGGAGAGTCACCAGAAGCGAGATAGAGAGCCGAGTGTGGTGGCGCACGCTTGTAATCCCAGTACTTTGGGAGGCGGGGATCTGGAGGATCCGGGTTCGTGGCCAGCCTCATATCTCTCTCTCTCTCTCTCTTTCTCTCTCTGTCTCTCTCTCTCCCTCCCTCCCTCCCTCCCTCCCTGTCTCTCTCTCTACCTAGTGAGGCCCTCCGCAACTTCGTGAGACCCGGTTTCAAAATAAAGTATAAAAAAATAATAGGGCCGGGGGTGTAGGGCGGAGGTAGAACGCCCCTGGGTTCAATCCCCGCAAAGAAAAAAGAAGCAAGATAGAGAAAAAGTCCTCACAGAGGAGAGGGAAGATGAGAACAACAGCAGGTGGCTGCAGTGGACAGAGGGAA
The DNA here is from genome assembly GCA_004027185.1 of Glis glis. Lineage (NCBI taxonomy): Eukaryota > Metazoa > Chordata > Mammalia > Rodentia > Gliridae > Glis > Glis glis. The sequence continues at coordinate 12,743 of PVJS01017756.1, forward strand.
AAGGGAGAACTGCCTTTACATCCATGGCTTGCTTACTTAACTTGTGGTTGTGAGGGCCATCCCAGAACCCTCTGTGGGTTCAGAGGGATGTGCAGGAACATCTAGAAGTTTAATTTCTGGGTTAAGGTATTTACTTGGTTTTTGTTTTTGCTTTTGTTTTTGGTACTGGGGATTGAACTCAGGCATCCTATTTCTGAGCTACACCCCTAGCCCTGTTTTTTATTTTTATTTTGAAACACTGTCTCACTAGGTTGATGAGTCTCATTACTTGCTGAGGCTGTCCTCGAACCTGCGAGTCTCCTGTGTGAGCCTCCTAAGTACTGGGATTACAAGCCTGTGCCATCACACTTGGCTCTTTACTTGTTTATTTTTTATTTTTTTATTTTTTTTTTGCAGAATTGGGAATTGAACCCAGGGGCATTCTACCTCCAAACTACACCCCCAGCCCTATTTTTTATTCTTTATTTTGAAAAAGGTCTCTCTAAATTGTGGAGGGCCTCACTAAGTAGCTGAGGCTGGCCGCAAACCTGCGATCCTCCTGTCTCAGCTTCCCAAGTACTGGGATGTGCCACCATGGAGGCAGAGACCGGAGGATCCGGGTTCGCGGCCAGCCTCAGCTGTCTCTCTCTCTCTCTCTCTCTCTCTCCCTCTCTCCCTGTCTCTCTCTCTCTACTTAGTGAGGCCCTCCGCAACTTCATGAGACCCGGTTTCAAAATAAAGTATAAAAAATAGGGCCGGGGGTGTAGCGCGGAGGTAGAACACCCCTGGGTTCAATCCCCGGTACCGCAAAAAAAAATAAAGAATAAAAAAAAAATAGGGCTGGGGTGTAGTCAGAGGTAGAATGCCCCTGAGTTCAATCCCCAGTACCGCAAAAAAATAAAATAAAATGAATAAAAAATAGGGCTGTGGGCATAGCTCAGAGATAGAATGCCCCTGGGTTCAATCCCCAGTACCGCAAAATAAATAAATAAATAAAATAAAAATAATTAATTTAAGAAGCTGGGGGTAGCTAGGAGGTAGAACATTCCTAGGTGTGTTCTTCTCTCTCTCTCTCTCTCTCTCTCTCTCTCTCTCTCTCTCTCTCACACACACACACACACACACACACACACACACACACACACATATTACTGGGTAATATTGCCAGGCACATACCTGTAATCCTAAGTAAGGAGAGTTGCAAATTAGAGGTCAGCCTCAGCAATTTAGCAAGACCCTGTCTCAAAATAACAGTAAGTTGGGCGTGGTGGCTCATGTCTGCAATCTCAGTACTTTGGAGGCTAAGACAGGAGGATCGCAGGTTTGAGGCCAGTCTCAGCAACTTAGATCCTCAGTAACAGCTCAGTGGTAGAGCACTTGCCTACCATGTTCAAGTCCCTGGGTGTGATTCCCCAGCACCACACACAAAAAAAAAGAACACAAGAAAACATGAAGAACGGTATCAACTTTTACTAGAAACACATATGTCTTTTCTTTAGGTTTGAGTAGTACATTCTAGTTGGACATGTTTTCAATTCAGTCATCTCATTTTTCACTATAAACCTTTGAATTAGGTGATGTTTTCAGCAACGCCTTGCTTAGGGTCACAAAAGTTGTAGTAAATCTGCCATTGATCACTATATGCTGTGCAGTATGCATGTATTTTAGGTTAAACTACTTTTCAAATTTTCTTATTCTCAAAGAAAATGGTAAGTTTTTTATTAGTATTTTTGCACAAGTTCAGGAAGCAGTCACTGGTGTTAAGTCCTCTGTCCCAAAAGCTGGAAAAAATAAGAAAGATAATGCCCCCAAAGTGTTTCACTGAGCCCATAAATCATTAGTAATCATCAGAGAACATCTGTTTCTCTTGTAGGTGATCATCGTCTTGCCCTTCTTTTATCTCAGTTGGTGGGTAGCCAGTCGGTCCGGGAGCTTCTCTCCATGCAGCTAGTGGATTGGCATCAGCTCCAGGCTGATTGCTTCATCCAGGATGAGAGACTGCGCATCTTTGCCCTGTTGGCTGGAAAACCGGTATGGTCCCCTTTAACCATAATCTTACACTAATTTTCTCCTCAGTTCTATGCTGCTTGAGGTTGAAGCAGAGAAATCTTTGTAAATTGCACACTGTCACACATAACTGGGCAATTTCTTTTTAATTTTCAGGGGAAATATTTCTTTTTGTATTTGTGTGGTATTAGGGATTGAATGAACCCAGGGGCATTCTACCTCCAAGCTACACCCCCAGCCCTATTTTATTTTTATTTTGAAACAGGGTCTCACTAGGTTAATGAGAATCTCACTACATGGTGAACCTGTCCTCAAACCTGTGATCCTCCTGTCTCAGGCTCCCAAGTACTGGGATTAAAAGTGTACGCCACCATGCCTGGCTTCAGTAGAAATATTTCTAAATTATAAAGGCATATGTATATGCTGTAAAAAAAAATCTAGTTATATAGAAATTAAAATGTTTAAGCCAGACGTGGTGGCGCACACTTGTAATCCCAGTACTTGGGAGGCTGAGACTGGAGGATCACAGGTTTGCGGCCAACCTCAGCTACTTAGTGAGGCCTCCACTACTTAGTGAGACCCTGTTTGAAAATAAAGAATAAAAAATAGGACTGGGGGTGTATCTCAGAGGTAGAATGCCCATGGGTTCAATCCCCAGTACCAAAAAAAAAAAGCAAAATGTTTAAACTCATCATAATGTTATAATAGTAAACAGTATAATTACTTCATCCGTCTTTCCAGGCATATTTAAATCTATATCAGCATATGTATGTTCATACTTACATGTGTTTGTACATGTAAAACTAATTATGCATAGCAATTCTGCAACTTTTTTTCCTTTACTTACTTTATGTTGGGGATTGAACCCAGGGGCATTCTACCTCTGAGCTATACCCCCAGCTCTATTTCATTTTATTTTTTTATTTTGAAACAGGGTCTTGTTAATGAGAGTCTCACTACTTGCTGAGGTGTCCTTGAACCAGTGATCCTCCTGTCTCAGCCTCCCAAGTAATGGGATTTCAGGCATGCACCACCATTGTCTGGCTTATATGGACATTTTTATGTCATACAACATCATTTTTCTTTTTTTTTTTTTTTAAGTAGTACTGGAGGTAGATGTCCCTGTGGATTGAACCTGGGACATTCTACCTCTGAGCTACACCCCCAGCCCTGTTTTATTTTTTTATTTTGAAACAGGGTCTCACTAAGTTGCTGAGGCTGGCTGTGAACCTGGGATCCTCCTGTCTCAGCCTCCTAAGCACTGAGATTACAAGTGTGCGCCACCATGCCCTACTTGGAATCAATCATTCTTTAATAACCAGTTCTGTTTCATTTTATGGATAATGGAACGTAATTATTTTAAGCCAGTTTTCTGTTGCTATGTACCTCTTTGATTACCTTCTTAAAGTCGATATTCAGAAATAAAATAGGTAGTTGAAATTTGTTCTCATTGAAATTCTTCTGAGGCCCATATTCACATGCCCCCGCGATGATTTATGTGTCACTTTTATTATTTGTAACACTTTTGGAAGCTATTAAAAGGAAGATCTTCTGCTTCCTCTTTGGGGGAGGTGGAACTGGATGGCAGTATTTATCACTGGCCTTGATAAGGGAAGAGTGGTATGGGTGGAAGGCAGTGGGATGCTGAGTTTGTTTATGTGGATACTGTTTTTTATTACAAGACAGATTATCCTATTACAAGCTGTAGACAGGGCCAACTTTGAAGGTCCTCCAGGCTGAGTGATCTTAGATCACTCAGGGACCTGAAACCTGATGCCATCTGACTTTCCTGTCCATATTCTTGGCTCTAGGTGGAGCCACTCGGAAAGATGTTGCAATCTTTGGTTGCAAGAGAAAGAAGTAGGCAAAGTCCCATCCTCTCCAGCGCCCCCCCCCAATATGGGGTAAACCTCGGCCTTTTTCCACTTGGATGCTCATTAAGAGTTAGTTGACTTTGTAGCAGATGCAATAAAACTTGGAGGGTTTCAGGCCCCCCCCAAAAGAGTTTGTTCTCATCATAAAATTTCATAAGCTAGCAGCCTTATACAGTAAGAAGACCTCTTTTCTGCTGTCATCTCTTCTAAGAGTATAATTGTTGACCAGGCCCAGTGGCTCACGCCTGTAATCCCATTACTTGGACGGCTGAGACAGGAGGATCGCAAGTTTGTGGCCAGCCTCAGCAACCTCATGAGGCCCTCTGCAAGTTAGTGAGACCCTGTTTCAAAATAAAAAATTAAAAAGGTCCTGAGGTGTAGCTCAGAGGTAGAATGCCTCTGGGTTCAGTCCCCAGTACCACAAAAAAAAAAAAGAGTAAAAGTTGTTATTTGTCCAAATCCACCCTCTCACCTGCCACTAATAGCCTTTGTGTTTTATATATGGATCACTAACACTGGCATCTAGATCATTTAAAATATCACTCAAATACGTGAATAACTTTCAGACAGGCAAGGACAAGGTAAAATTTAGCTATGATGGTGATTTTGTTTCCTGCAGGTGTGGCAGCTCTCAGAGCAGAAGCAAATCAATGTGTGTTCCCACCTGGATTGGAAACGCTCCCTTGCTGTCCATCTTTGGTATTTGCTTCCACCAACAGCCTCCATTTCCAGGGCACTCAGCATGTATGAAGAAGCATTTCAGGTATGTGTGTCCAGTAGAGCCATGCAGAAATCCTGGTGGGTGTTCTGTCTTGGCTGGCGAAATCCTGCTGAGAAAAAGCCATCCAATCACTTTTTATAATACAGTACTTTTTACTAACTGCCCTTTTTAAAAGTTTCATAAAATCTAAATGGACCGAAGGAAACTGGTGGGAAACTTTTCTCTTTGTGTGTGTGTGGTACTAGTGATTCTGGTACCAGGTGCTCTGCTACTTTTGTGTGTGTGCTACTGGGAATTGAGCCCAGGGGCATTCTACCTCTGAGCTACACCCCCATCCCTTTTTATTTTTATTTGGAAACCGCCAGGTCTCGCTAGATTGACTTGCTAAGGTTGTCCTCAAACTTGCGACCCTCCTGTCTAAGCCTCCCAAGTACTGGGATTACAAATGTGCACCACCCCGCCCGGCTTTAAGTGCTCTATTTCTGAGCAACACCTCCGGCCCTTTAGTATTATTTTTATTTGGAAATAGAGTCTTTTGCTAGGTTACTGAGATTCTTGCTATGTTGCTGAGGTTGTCCTTGAACTTTTGATCCTCCTGTCTGAGCCTCCCAAATACTGGGATTACAGGTGTACGCAACCACACCTGGCTCAGACTCATCATTTTAAATAAAATGAAAGCAAACAAAAAATTAAAAGGGCTGGGGGCATAGCTCAGAGGTAGAATGCTCCTGGGTTCAACCTCATTAACAAAAATAAATAAATGATGAGTTTGCAGTTAACTTTCTTACTGCTCTTTTCCTGCCTGTAAATCAGAGGGTTTTCATTCCTAATTCTATCTTATCCTTTTGGGAATTCCTTGATATACAGCCTATCCTCAAGTTTGGTTTTGCCCCTAAGTTAGCAGGTCTGAAATTTGCCTCTATCATATTTCATATTCTTTGTCAATGTTGATGCTAAAGTAGCAGCATTATTTTAATCCCATCATTTCTTGAATCCTCTTCCCATGTGTTATATTTATCTTTGATATTGTTTGTCAGAATTATTTTTCAGGAGAAAGAGAACATTAACAAAAATGAATGTATTAAGAATTGTGACAAAGCCGGGTGTGGTGGCACACACTTGTAATCCCAGTACTTGGGAGGCTGAGACTAGAGGATCTGGGTTCGTGGCCAGCCTCAGCTACTTAGTGAGACCCTCTGCAACTTAGTGAGACCCTGTTTCAAAATAAAGAATAAAAAATAGGGCTGGGGGTGTAGCCTGGAGGTAGAATGGCCCTGGGTTCAATCCCTGGTACCGCAAAAAAAAAAAAAAAAAAGAGTTGTGACAGGCTCAGATGTGATGGCACATACCTGTAATCCCAGTGACTCGGGGCTCAGGCAGGAGGATCTCAAGCTTGAGGCCAATCTATGGAGCTTAGGGAGACCCTGTCTCAAAAATGTAAAATTGGGTTCAATCTCTAGTACAAGCAAAAAAAAAAAAAAAGAAGAAGAAGAAGAAGAAGAAAGAAAAACTGTGGCAATTATAAGAGTTTAGTGAGAGCTACTTGAAATCTTTGCTACATTGAAGACAAGTGAAATGTATGGAATGTGTCACTGGGCAAAAAATGTTTAAAATCCTTGATAGATTCCTTTGGGGTATCACATCATTCTTAACACAAGTGTGCAAGTAATTGAGACATGATGGCATCTAGTGAGAACAGATTAGCAGCTGATAAGTTGTTGTATCAAATTCTTCCCTTCAGAATACCTCTGAAGCTGAGAGGTATGCCTGCTCCCCCCTGCCTTCATACCTGGAGGATTCTGGCTGTGTGGTAGAAGAGGAAAAGGACTCGCGGCGACCCCTTCAAGACATCTGCTTTCACCTTCTAAAACTCTATAGTGACAGGTAAATGAGGGCTAGGCACTACAGTCACTAGAGAGTGCTCCAGGAGTCCCCAAGGAGTCCTTTCCCTTTCATGTACCACTAAAGTGCCATAAACCTGTATAATTACCAAACATGACTTAAAGTAGTTGGGTAGAAAGAACATTGGAACTAGAGTTAGAATTCAAAAAATTATTCTGATCAGCTTTAATGAGATACAAGTTACATATAATAAAGTGTGCAGTTTGATCATAATTATCACAACCAAGATATTTCTGTTACTCGCACTGTCCAGCACAACAGCCATGCTGTCTATGAATTACAAGCTAGGAGCTTATCATATAAACTGTCCCAAGAATATTTTAATCCCTGGGCCCTACAGAAGAAACAGCAAAAATTTTTGCAGGGACACTTTGAAAACCCAGGGCATTTCGATTTCTATAAATTATAATGCCATCCAGGTGTGGTGTCGCATACTTGTAATCCCAATACTTGAGAGGCTGAAACAGAAAGATCCCAGATTTGTCGCAAGCCTCAGCAACTTAGCGAGGCCCTCCACAATTTAGTGAGACCCTGTTTCAAAATAAAAATAAAATAGGGCTGGGAGTGTAGCTAGGAAGAAGAATTCCCCTGGGTTCAATCCCCAGTACCACAAAAAAAGAATAATATTTGCTGGCATGATGCCACATGCTTGTAATCCCAGTACTTGGGAGGCCAAGACAGGAGGATCACAGGTTTCAGGCTAGCCCCGGCAACTTACTAAGGCCCTCAGTAACTTAGCAAGACCCTTTTTCAAAAATAATAAATAAATAAAAAGGACTGGGGTTCTGGCTTGGAGGGAGAATGCCTTTGGAGTCAATCCCCAGTACAGAAAAAAAGAAAAAAGAAGAAGAAAAGTACCTACTGAGTAGCCTGGCACTGTGGCTCATACCTCCCAATACTTAGGAGGCTAAGACCAGAGTATCATAAGTTGAAGACTAGCCTGGGCTACCTAATGAGATCCTCTCTCAAAATAAAAAGTGCTGGGGTTGTGGCTCAGTTGTAGAGCACCACTGGATTCAATCCCCAGTACCACCACCAAAAAATTAAAAATTAAAAAAGTAATACCCACCTAAGACAAAATCAGAGGTAAAAATTACAAGGCATAGAATAAAGTCTTCATGAAGACTAGTTAGCTGTTCAGACAGGAGAATTAGCACTCAACAATTTCAGGTAGTAGAACAATCTAAAAGATGCTAAAGTAGCTTTGTTTTTTACAGGTTAAGAAAGTAAAGACTCCATGTATCAGGATGGTAAAATATATAGGCCAAACCAATACCAGTGAATCTATTAGATCACACACCCTCATAAGAGAAGGAGCTATATTTCTTTGTAGGATCTATAGTCTCGCTGAACCTAGAGGTAGACTGATATAACACATACTCAGAAGGAGAGAAGGCCTATAATGCTTTTGACCTCTGATTCCTCTATTGTCTTCTTGGGCATAGCCACAGCAGTTGAACTTTTCAGTGCAGGTGATCTGCTAGCTGGATATGCTGACTCTCCACACTTTCTCTTCTGCAGACACTATGATCTCAATCAACTTTTGGAGCCTCGAAGCATAACTGCAGATCCTTTGGACTACCGCCTAAGCTGGCACCTGTGGGAGGTGCTACGGGCTCTCAACTACACCCATCTCTCAGAGCAGTGTGAGGGTGTGCTGCAGGCCAGTTATGCTGGCCAACTTGAAAGCGAGGGGCTCTGGGAGTGGGCCATCTTTGTCCTCCTGCACATTGAGAACTCGAGGTGAGTGACAAGCCATTGAATGCACCAGGTACATTTAACATGTCAACAAGTCAAAGTCTTTTAGAGTTTACTTCAGCAGCAAGTAATTGTTTAGAATGTGTATTAGATCTAGCCATGTGATAAACCTCAAGACAGTTAAATCCTCACCCCAGATGTCTGTATTCAGGAAATGAGACTACCTTTAAAGCCAAGCATGGTGGTGCACACCTGAAATTCCTGTATTTGGGAAGCTGAGACAGGAGGATCACAGGTTCAAAGCCAGCCTCAGCAACTTAACGAGACCCTGTTTCAAAATAAAAAACACAGCCGGGCGTGGTGGCGCACGCTTGTAATCCCAGTACTTGTGAGGCTGAGACAGGAGGATCACAGGTTCACAGCTAGCCTCAGCTACTTAGTGAGGCCCTCCACAACTTAGTGAGACCCTGTTTCAAATGAAGAATAAAAAATAGGGCTGGGGATGTAGCTTGGAGGTAGAATGCCCCTTGGTTCAATCCCCAGTACTGCATTAAAAAAAAAAAAATGGCTGGGAGCGTAGCTCGGAGGTAGAATGGCCCCTATCACCAAAAAAAAAAAAAAGAATGTATAAAGTCAGAATAAGAAAGAATGAGGTGGAAATAGAAGGATATACCTGAGTGCGACAATAGTATTAACTTAGGTAAATTCAATTAAATGTGGCATGTTTAGGAACTACGCAGAAGGTATGTTAGCTCAGCTGACTTAGTGGATCCATGGCAGTAATATCATGGATTAGCAGGAGAGCCCGTTTTTTCTTTGTCTATTGACTTTCTCCTTTCTCTGGTCATCCATCCCTTATCACCCAGCCCTTAAATTTGATAGTTTTCTATTTACCACCACAATCTTGTGCTTAGATGTATATGCTTTGTTCTCTATTCTGAAAGAGAACTAACTAGAGAATCACCTTCTCACTATGGTTTGAACAAGGTAAGGTTGGAGGTTTTTTTACGGTGCTAGAGGTCAAATACAGGGTTTTACCCATGCTAAGCAAGCACTCTTCCACTGAACTAAATCCCTAACCCTGGCTTTGTTTTGGTTTTTTTTGGGGGGGTGTTTGGTTTTTTTGTGGTACTAGGGATTGAACCCAGGGGAATTCTACCTCCACGCTATACCCCCAGCCCTATTTTAATTTTTATTTCAAACAGGGTCTTACTAGGTTGCTGAGGCTGGCTTCAAAGCTGCTATCCTCCTGTCTCAGCCTTCCAAGGACTGGGTTTACAGGACTGGGGTTACAGGCGTGCGCCACCACACCTGGCTCTTTTTTATTTTTTTTTTTGAGACCAGGTCTCTCTGTTGTCCAGGTTGGCCGTGCGCTCCTGGGCTCAAGCGATCCTCTTTCTCAGCCTCTGGAGTAGCTGAGACTGCAGGTGTGCAACACAGCACCCAGCTACCTAGCCCTTTTTTGTTAATGGTAGCAGTATAGTCTTTTTTTGTACTGGGGGTTGAATCCAGAGACATTCTACCTCTGCACCCCCAGCTCTTTTTATTTTTTATTTTGAAATAGGGTCTCGCTAAGTTGCTGAGGGTCTCAAATTACTGAGCCTGGTCTTGAACCCGCTATCCTCCCATCCTCAGCCCCCTAAGTACTGGGATTACAGGCATGCACCACAATGCCTGGCTAGCATGGTCTTAATAGCAACAAAAACAAACATTTATATAGTACTGCATTATAAGTGCTTTTAGGTATGTTAATACTCTGTTCTAGTACTTTACATATATGAATTCATTTTATGGTCATAACCTATGAGATAGATACATTCTCATAACACAAATTAAGTTTTACCCAGGGTCATGCTACTAGTAAATGGCAAAGTGAAGTTTCCAGTTCACATACCCAGAGTGTATGCAATGTCGTTTTATATGGTGTGGAAAAAAACTGGGTTTTCTAGTCAGACTTGTCCATTTTCTGAATCCATCATGTACTACTCACTTTGACTTAGGTGAAGCTTACTCACATTGGACTTTAGGTAATGATACTCTCCAAACCTCAGTATTATCTGTAACATCATAACTGTAGGCCTCTTCAAAGGTGCTTGTGAAGCCAGGCGTGATGATACATGCCTGTAATCCCAGTACTTGGGCGGCTGAGACAGGAGGATTGCAGGTTTGAGGCCAACCTCAACAACTTTATGAGACCCTGTTTCAAAATAAAATTTGACTGGGGGTGTAGCTCAGGGGTAGAATGCCCTTGGGTTCAATCCCTAGTACCACACAAAAAAATAAATAAATGAGGTGGTTATGAGATTGAAGAGGTAAAAGTATGAAGTATCTTTTTTTTTGCAATGCTGGGGATTGAACTCAGGGCCTGGATGCATGTTAGGCAAGTGCTTTACCATCGAGTCTTCTGTTTAATCAATTTCTCTTTCCCCTTCCCCCTTGCCAGGAAATGAAATGACCCCAGACTACTCCTTTGAGTTTACTTAAACACACTAATGGGGGATTTCCTGTGGTAAAAGGCTGGCTGATAGGGTGGCTGATGTTTCACAGTTGGCTCCAGGGAAGCAAATCCTTTTTCCTGGAAAAGAATATGATAAAGGAGGTGGTTGTGATAAGATTAGGAATCCTTGAAAAAGTCCAACATGAAAAGAATAGGTTTGATTTGAAATTTAAATAACTTGTCCTTTGTCCCAGACAGAAAAGGACTCCTTAAGACACTTTAATCTAGAGGTAGAGAAAGAATGAATTAGGAAGGCTAATGGCCTGAGAAAAGAAAGCAAGCCATGGAAGAGAGATTATTTCCAGAAGCTACTCTGTTTACTTGCACTGACCTCATGTGGGAGAAAGGGAAGGGGAAAAGTTGGGAATGGATTTCAGAGGACTCTTTTTTTTTTTGCAGTACTGGGGATTGAACCCAGGGGCTTTCTACCTCCAAGCTACACCCCCAGCCCTATTTTGTATTCTTAATTTTGAAACAGGGTCTCACTAAGTTGCGGAGAGCCTGTAAGTAGCTGAGGCTGTCTGCGAACCTGCAGTCCTCCTGTCTCAGCCTCCCAAGTACTGGGATTACAAGCGTGCACCACCACGCCTGGCTGCAGAGGACTCTTCTGTGGAACAGAATTCCCCTATCCAAGTCCTTAATCTTCCAGGTGGTGGGAAGGAAATGTTACTGGACAGGAAACAAGAGACCCTACCTGGGGAAAGCCCTTTCTGGGAGTGGGCAGCCTTTTCTACAATATTAGGATTCTGACTTTGTGATCATGAAAATATGATGTGCTCAGATGCTCTCTATGCTGTTCTGTTAAATTTTAAAAATAAATGTTGGTGTGATGGCTTTTTTTTTAGTGAGGTTTGATGTGATCCACTTAAGGATCAAGACCCTACATTTTAGGGACTGTCCCAAGGGGCCCCTCTAAGATGTCTGAGGCAGCGTTCTCCATGACTGAGAGTGGGTATTTATTCCAACCTCTTTCTTCCTCTAGCATGCGGGAGAAGGCTGTTCGGGAGCTGCTTACCCGGCACTGCCAGCTCTTGGAGACCCCTGAGTCTTGGGCTAAGGAGACTTTCCTTACCCAGAAGCTTTGTGTGCCTGCTGAGTGGCTTCATGAGGCCAAAGCAGTGCGCGCGCACATGGAATCCGATAAGCACCTGGAGGCCCTCTACTTGTTTAAAGCTGGTCACTGGAACCGTTGCCACAGACTTGTCACCCGGCATTTAGCTTCTGGTGAGTCCTAGAGCCCACATATCCTGGAATCATCCCAAATTCTACCAGCCTCTGAAACCCTATGAGGGGTCAGGCCAGAGATGATGCTTGGTACAGGATATGGCAGGCTAGAATCAAATTGCACTTTGCAAAAGCTGTCTGCAGAAGAGGCTTGGCCAGGATGAAGGGCCAGAGGGGCAAGGGGAAGAGAACAATATTGTAAAGTTACCATTTGCCAGAAATATCCTTGATGTGCACTAATTATATTAAATTCTTCCTTTATGGAAAGTGTATCCAGCAACACTAAAAATATCTGCTTAGGGACCAGAAATTCTTCACATTTCTCTTTGGAGAATTGCACAATATCTACTTTTTGTTATTGTTCTGGTGTTGTTTTATTTTGGTACCAAAGATTGAATCCAGGGGTACCCTACCACTGAGCAACATCCCCAGCCCTTTTGTTTTTTATTTTGAAACAGGGTTTCACTAAGTTGCCAGGCTAGCCTCAAACTTGTGATCCTCCTGCCTCAGACTCCCAAGTACTGGGACAACAGGTATGCACCACCACACCCCGCTTCACAGTATCTACTTTTTTTTTTTTTTTTTTTGGTACTGAGCATTGGACCCATGGGCATTACTCTAAGCTATACCCCCCGCTTTTTTTTTTTTTAACAGGGTTTTGCTAAGTAGCTGATGCTGGCCTCAATCTGTGACTCTCCTGTCTCAGTGCCCCCAAGTACTGGGATTTACAGGTGTGTGCCACCATGCTCACCACAGTATCTTTCTTTTGTGTGTGTGGTACTAGGCAGGGGCACATTCTACCTCCAAGCCTCACCCACAGCCCTATTTTTATTTTTATTTTTTAAAACAGGATCTCACTAGGTTGATGAGAGTCTCACTACTTGTTGAGGCTGTCCTCAAACCTGAGATCCTCCTGTCTCCGCCTCCCAAGTACTGGGATTACAAGCATGCGCCACCACGCCCAGCTCACAATGTCTATTTCTAATTCTCAAGTCCGACCCAACATTATATCTCCTTCCTTCCTGTCTTCGATTTCTGCCAGGTCCTCTGCACTTTAGGGAGCCATGTACTTAACTTTATAGACATTGTGCTCAACGTTTCCTTTCTTTAGATGCTATCATTAATGAAAACTATGACTACCTGAAGGGATTCTTGGAAGACCTAGCACCTCCGGAGCGCAGCAGCCTAATTCAGGACTGGGAAACATCTGGACTTGTGTACTTGGACTATATTCGAGTCATTGAAATGCTCCACCATATTCAACAGGTACCTGAGTTCCTTAAACTACTACCTGGTTTTCCTTTCCCCCAACCCTTAAAGCTTCAGAGACCTCTAAAGTCCTTAGTATGCGCTGGATGGAATTTTTTTTTCTTTTTTTGTTGCAGTATTGGAGATCAAACCCAGGGTCTTGTGCATGCTACACAAGTGGTCTACCACTGAGCTACAACCCCAGTCCTAGTATACTCTTCAAATCTCAAAGTCTTCATTAAAATGTCTTTGGTCAGTCCTTTGCTTACAGCACAGAAACCAAACTCGTAAATATATGATTCAGGTCCCCTTAGAAACTTTTACTTTCATGTCTGTCTTAACTCCTACCATTTCTATCCCATGTCAAGGCCTTGCCATTCTGGTCTGCTCACACTAAGCTGCTTGTGATGTTTCCACCCAACTTTTTCTTTTTTTGTGGTACTGGGGATTGAACCCAAGGGCAGTCTACCTCTGAGATACACTCCCAACCCTATTTTATATTTTGTTTTGAAACAGGGTCTTGCTAGGTTGCTGAGAGTCTCACTACTTGCTGAGGCTGTCCTAAAACCTGCGAACCTCCTGTCTCAGTCTCCCAAGTACTGGGATTACAGGTGGTCCACCATGCCCAGTTTATATTCTGTTCTTTACCTAGTATACTTATCTTCATCCTTAAAGATTTAAATTGCAGTCAGGCATGGTGGCACATACTTGTAATCCTAGTACTTGGGAGGCTGGAAAAGGAGGAACACAGGTTCTAGGACAGCCTCCGCAAGTTGTGGTTCTCTTAGCAACCTAGTGAGATCCTGTTGCCGAGCAAAAAATAAAAAGGGCTGGGGGTGTAGCTTGAAAGTAGAATGCCCCTGAAATTCAATCCCCAGTACCACAAAGTGGGGGGTGGAGATATAAATTGCTGTTAGCTCTACTTTTCCTTCTTTTTCTCTCAGAAAGATTCTTTCTGATAGTAAGATTCTTTCTTACTACCAAAACACTTGGTACATTTTTATGCTAGTGTACCTGTCAGACCATATTGTATTTGTTCACATGTCCAGGATGCTATCTGCTCCTTTTGGGGCAGTTTTTCCTGTTGTAAGTTTAAAGGCAGTTAAGAGCTCAAGTTCAGAAGTCAGGCCTTAGATTTCATTTATGTCTTCCTCATTCACTAGCTATGTGAGCAACTTAACTAACCTTTCCTTGTCACTCATCTAAAAAAAACAAAAAAGCAAAGGGTAGAGTGGACAATGGCATATATCTGACGAAGTTTTCATGAAAATTAAATTATATATAAAGTATTTTTAGCACAGTATTTTGAATACACTAAATGTTTGATAATTGTTCTCTGTTATTGTCCTCATCAAAATTCCAACTCTTACCACAGTGCCAGGCACATAACGAGTATATTCTCAATGTTTGCTGTACTTGTAGGATGGATTAAGAGCACTTTCCCTAAATAATCACTGAAGAAAAAACCTTTTCTGATTGAATGTTGATTAGTTAATTTACACAACCTAGTTATTGAGATCCCATGTTTGTCAGGCACTATAGGGAATTCTGGGGATAAAGGTAAATAGTATGTGTTCTGCCATTACCAAAGTAATAATTTGATGGGGAAGATATTTAAAGGTAAACAAGCACTTACTGCAGAATAAGTGTAAGAATTAAAGAGTGCTGTTGTTATAGCAGTATATAAAAGATCTACCTAACCCAGTCTGAGGGAGTCAAAGTCATAGTGTAGCTAAGAGCTACATCCATAATTTAATGGAACACTAGTTTTTTGTTAAAAACCTCTCCCATTTTATCTTGTTCTACTCTCCTTACCCTACCTTTTACCGTGTAAACTTCCTTTGAGTTCCCACCTTACAAAGTTTTACTGTTCTTTTTGCCTGGAAATCTTGGCCCTTTCCTATTTTGGGGGGGGGTGTTTGTTTTGTGTGTGTGTGTGTGTGTGTGTGTGTGTGTGTGTGTGTGGTGCTGGGGATTGAACCTATGGGCATTCTATCTCCAGGCTACACCCCCAGCCCATTTTATTTTTTATTTTGAAAGAGGGTCTTAGTTGCCAGGGCTGGTCTTGAACCTGTGATCCTCCTGTCTCAGCCTCCCAAGTTCTAGGATTACAGGCATGCGTGTCACCACTCCTGGTAGCCCTTTCCTTGTTATTCAGGTTTCAACCTAGATATGACCTCCTCGGAGAAGCCTCTCCTGACCTCCCAATCTAAAACAGCTGTCCAGTTTCTTTCTGCCACATCAGCCTATTTAACTTATCTATGTGGCCTGTGATTCTTCAAGGCTTATTATCTGATAATTTCTTGTTTTATAAGTTTCATGACAGCAAAGACCCCCATCTTCTCCTGTTCATCTCTGTTTAAAATCAATTTAAAGACTACTCTGGCAGATAAAAAGGATAGTTCTGGTATAGACATTAAATAGTAGACTCTGCAAGCCCCCTAAAAGTAGATTCAATGAGAGATACTGTTGGAAGGGGGTAGAGTGAGCCATTGGGAGAAGGAAGAGGTGATGGGAGACTTAAGGTGGGTCACTGCAAGAATGAGAGAGGACCTGTCTGACAGTCATACTTGAGGAAAATGGGATAAGGTGCTGCTGGAAAGTATTCAGAGTATAAGTAATTGATAAATATAGATTTGGGCCGGGTGTGGTGGTAATCCCAGTACTTGGGAGGAAGAGACAGTAAGATCACAGGTTCAAGACTAGCCTCAGCAACTTAGAGACACTCTTAGCAACCTAGAGAGACCTGTTTCAAAAAAAAATTTAAAAAGGGGGACTGGGGGTGTAGTTCAGACATAGAATGCCCCTGGGTTCGGTCCCCAGCGTGCTTGCACGCACACACACACACACACACACACACACATTCACAAACACACACAGATAGATATATACACACACATACTTGCTTTTTTGGAAAAATTACTCTGTTTTTAGAATGGGAGGAAATTGGGTACAGACAGGATGACCACTGACAGTATCTTAAGATATTTCAAGTGAGATATAATGGTGACTTGAGAGCTAGATCAATGGCCATGGGAAGGAGGATGGAAGATTGGTACATTAGGCTAGAGATAAAGATTTAGGAATCGTCAGCACATTGATCATAATTAGAGCCATAGGAGTGGGTCATAACACAGGGAGAATGAGTAGGGTAAGAAGAGGGCCCTGTGGTGTTTTAGAAATGGCTGTGAAGTTGGAGGCAGAAGACCTAAATGAAGTGCTAGTTTGGGGCCCACCTCTTACTACATATGTGCTCTGAAGAAGTCATACCATCTCAGCTGGGCATGGTGGCACACACCTGTAATCCCAGTACTTGGGAGGCTAAGACAGGAGCATTGCAGGTTCAAGGCTAGTGCACAATAACTTAGTGAGACCCTGTCTCAAAATAAAAAGTAAAAAGGATTAGGGATGTAGCTCAGTAGAGTGCCCCTGGGTTCAATCCCAGTAATACACAAAAAGAAGTCATATTATTTCTCTGAACCCAGACTTTTGGTGCCATGTTAAAACTTGCTAGTTATATGATTCATGAATCATGATCTCAAGACCTGCCCTATCCAAGACTTGGTATACTCTGTTACCTTCCTTGTTATTATTGCTAAGTTAGTACCTTGTCTTCAGCACCTAGCATGGCACTGCCAGCCCGCTTCTTGGGTTTTCTCCTCCCTTGCCTCACTGTTGTTTCAGTTTTTTGTATAATCTATGAGTGGGATTGTAATGATAGAAATTCCTCTTGACCTGGTCGGTTTCTCTGCTTCTCTGTAGGTGGATTGCTCAGGTTATGAACTAGAACAGTTACACACCAAAGTGACTTCACTGTGCAACCGGATAGAGCAGATTCAGTGTTACAATGCCAAGGATCGCCTGGCTCAGTCAGGTAAGCCTGCACCGCCTCACTCCTCCCTGCTGACTAGCATGCACCATCCCACCAACCCCAGTGTCCACTTTTCCCCAACCCCATCCTCACTCCACTTTTTCTCTCTAGACATGGCCAAACGTGTAGCCAACTTGCTACGGGTGGTACTGAGCCTGCAGCATGCCCCGGACGCAGCCTCCGATTCAACACCAGACCCTCAGCGAGTCCCTCTGCGCCTGTTGGCTCCCCACATTGGCCGACTCCCCATGCCTGAGGACTATGCCTTGGAGGAACTACGCAGCC
The DNA here is from genome assembly GCA_004027185.1 of Glis glis. Lineage (NCBI taxonomy): Eukaryota > Metazoa > Chordata > Mammalia > Rodentia > Gliridae > Glis > Glis glis. The sequence goes on from PVJS01017756.1 coordinate 30,049, forward strand.
TCACACAGTCCTATCTGCGAGAACTGACTGTTGGGAGCCAGTGAGGCCCAGCTCTTGCCACGACACTCACATGCTCATTCACACTCACCACACAGCGGGCCCGGCCGTGTTTTGACTACCGCTGTTTGCCATTCTCTGGGTCGGCTGTGGGATCCACCCTCCCTCCCTGCTGCTCCAAGCAGCATCCTCCAGTTGTTCAGGGCTTTTCTTAATACTGAATATAGTCTAAGGGCTTCTGGAACCAAATAAAGGAGACCAGTCTCCTTTTACCATCCTCAAGACCATTCAATTTTTGTTTTTGTTTTTGTTTTCCTTTTAAAAAAATGGTCAATAAAGCTCTTTTGGCAGAATCCCCCAAAGAACCAGGGAAGTTTTTTCCACTCCCCTCATTCTGGATCGTGCAACCCTCCATATCAGCGTGCTACGTACTTCTACTCCAGCCCTTTATTCTTGGACTCTATGAAGGGGGCGAGACAGGAGATAGGACAAACGCGCTGATCTCAGACTGCCCTTCCTTAACAGATGAATATTCACAGGAGGAAGGGGAATTTGTCTCTGAAGTAGAATGGTTAGCACTGAATTTTGGAGGCAAAAGAGGGTTCGACTGAGAAGACTGAACAGGGTCTTTGTGACACTTAGGGTAGACAGGAGTGCCGGCCATGGAGGGAACACTCTTCAAGGCCTGTTTTGTTCCTGCCTTGAATGTTCTGTGAACACCATACCTTCCATCCTACCATATTCAGCAGCCCTTGGTCACATATTACATGTCTTTGGGAAGTTCCCAGAACTTAGTTTGGTCCCTGATTATCACTTGTCCTCTTGGGACCCCAATCTGGATTTGCCTGAAGAGTTTGGATAAACATGGTAGGTTGGGTAGGCCTCTTTACCCTTCCCATTCTAGCCCCAAAGTGTTGCCCACTTTTCATTTACCCTCCCAGAAGATAAAACTGTCACTGAGGCAGGCGAGAAGCTGGGCTTCGGGGCAGGCAGAGGGCCTTCACTGCATTGCTGCCAGCTAGGGGGAGCCCAGGACTGGCCTGACACAGTGGTGTTGGGACTGTCACAGACAACATGGCCACCCTGGGTCTTTATGCATGAAGATTATGTAAAGGTTTTTATTAAAATATATATATATATAAATAAATGATCTAGATTATTTTCCTCTTTCTGAAGCTACTTTCTTAAAAAAATAAATAAAACTAAATGTTTATAGCATTCCTGGTATTGGCCTTCCCTTTGTATTTTTGAGCTTTCTCACACTGGGAATCTTTTTGGGAGCCTTGTTTGAATTTAACGTGTTTTTGGAATTTGTGGTCTAAATGGAGATAGGCCACGGATTAAAAGAATAATTTGGTGCTAAACTGAGATACAGGCAAGCCTAAAGGCTAGATTTATAAGGGCAAATTTAGGGGAAAGAATTGATTATTGATCAATACTGATTGCTACACATATATTTATTCACATAGATTCCTAGTTAGGGTCCTTAAATTTCCCACTAGGACACACTTTCCATTCAAAGCCTACTAGCAGCCAGGCATGGTGGTGCACACTTGTAACCCCAGTACTTGGAAAGCTGAAACAAGAGGGTCATGGGTTTGAACCCAGTCTCAGCAATTTAGCAAGACTCCATTTCCAAATAAAATTAAAATAGGGCTGGGGGTGTAGCTCAGAGGTAGAACATTCCTGGGTTCAATCCCTAGCACCACAAAATTAAAATTAAAAAAAAAAATAGGACTGAAGGTATAGCTCAGAGGTAGAATGCCTCTGGGTTCAATCTCCAGTACCACAAAAACAAAAAAAAAGAAAGAAAGAAAAAGCCTTCAAAATCATTTATAGTGTATTTTTTTGGTGCCAGGGCTTCAGAAATGCCAAGCACATGCTCTACTGCGGAGCTATACCCTCAGCCCCAAACCTTCCAGTTATTTATCTATTTACCTTTTGTGGTACTGGGGATTGAATTCAGGGGCATTCCACTTCTGAGCTACACCCCCACCCCTTTTTATGTTTTGTTCTGAAACAGGGTCTTGCTAGGTTTCTGAGAGTCTCACTAAATTCCTGAGGCTGGTCTCAAACCTGTGATCCACTTGTCTCAGCCTCCCAAGTACTGGGATTACAGCAGTGCACCACCACACCCTGCTCAAACCCTTCCTTTTAAATTACTATATATTAAATCCAACCATAGTTTTCATGCCATTTCCTTATTATGACTTTATATTTCTCCCAAATCATTTTGCCATTAAAAGGAATTGTGAAGCCAGGTATGGTGGCTCACCCCTATAATCCCAGTACTTGGGTGAGAAAGGAGGATTGCAGGTTTGAGACCAGCCTCAGCAACTTAGTGAGATGTTCAGCAACCTAGTGAGATGAGACCTTGTTTCAAAAAAAAAAATAAATAAAAAGGGCTGGGGGTAAAGTCCGGAGGTAGAAAACCCCTGGGTTCAATACCCAGTATGCTGCCCCCCCCAAAAAAATCTGAAGTGAGCCAGGTGTGGTGGCACATGCCTGTACGCTTGCAATCCTAGTAGTTGGGAGGCTGAGACAGGATGATCAAAGGTTTGAGACCAGCCACAGCAACTTAGCAAGACCCTATTTCAAAATATAAAAAATAAAAGGTCTGGGATGTAGCTCAGTGGTATGGCACCCCTGGGTTCAATCCCCAGTACCAAAAAAAGGGGGGAATTGAAATGAGCAAATTGCATCATATTGACAGAAAGCAGAGCTTCTAGAGGGAAGGGTTGGCCGTTCTCCTTTGGTATTCCAAGGAGTTTCGTCCACATCATTTACCCAGACTCCTCCCGACTCCCTGAGTGCTCTTGTTCTGATCTTAGGAGGAAAGCTTCTAGTTTCTCACCATTAAGTATGTTAGCTATAGGATTTTTTTGTTCTTTGAGTTAAAGTTCCCCTCCATTCAGTGTTTGCTGAGAGTTTTTAGCAAGAAAGGGTGTTGGATTTTGTGAAGTTAGTTCCATTGGTTTTTGTTGTTGTTGTTGTCGTTGTTTGTTTTGTTTTTGTTCTTGTTGTTATTTGTTTTGTTTTTGTTCTTTGTTTGTGGTACTGGGAATTGAATCCAGGGGCATTCTAGCTCCAAGCCACATCACCAACCCTATTTTATATTTTATTTGGAAACAGGGTCTTGCTAAGTCGTTGAGGGTCTCGCTGAGTTGCTGACGCCTCAAACTGTGATCCTCCTGTCTGAGCCTCCCAAGTACTGGGATTATAGGTGTGCATCACAGTGTCTGACAACAGTTTCGTTTTAAAATTAGGTGAAATACTTGTGCAACATCCACAGGGAGATGTTGGGAAGGTAGATGGATATAGGTATCTAGTACCTAAGCCTGGGCTGGAGAAAGAGCAGGGAATTGGTGCATCCACAGTAGTGACGTCACGGCTATGGATGTGATTGCCAGGGAAGTGTGTATAGCTATTGGTCAGTCGACTGGCCAACGCGGACAAAAGTCATTAAAACTTCATGTGCTGTGAATGAAGCATGTACTCCTGAAGCTCTTAATTAACTGGCCTGTACTGAAAATATCATTGATTACCTACTGTAAATTACCTACTGTGTTTTGTTTTTTGTATTGTAATTATACATCATAATGAGGTTCAGAGTGATAAAACATACTTGCACACAGCACTTGTGTTTACATTAGGTACTGTCTTGCACTGTCTGGTTATCTTATTTAATACTTATAACCTTCAGGTGAGCACCATTAATCCCATCATTCAGATTAAGAAAACTGAAACCCAGAGAGTTTCAGCATCTAGCCCAGGTCAGACCAAAAGTAATTCTAAAGCCTGTGCTTTCCCTAGTCCTCCACACTGCCCAGTGTTTGAATGTTGTGAAAAAACTGAGGCTTCGATTGCAATGACTGCAGGGCCTCTGCAGAAAGGATGGGGTGCTGCTCCTGCTGTGCGGAGCCCCCACTTCCATTGCTTGACACCAAGCAGCTGGCCTGATGCGTTGGGTCCCTCACTGGGAGGAGAGCTGCGTGTCTACAGGGGCCTGCAGAACTCAGGCATCTGGCATGGGGCAAGACTGGGAGGACAGTCCCCACCCACAGGCCCCGGCCCCTCACACCTAAGCCCTAGTCTTCTGTGCTTCCGGACCCCAAATCCCTGGACTCTCCAGCCCCCTCGGATGGGCCTGCACCAAGCCCGGTGCTGCTTTACAGAATTTGAATAATTTTTTTTTTTTTTTTTTTTTTTTTTTTGCGGTACCGGGGATTGAACCCAGGGGCGTTCTACCTCCATGCTACACCCCTGGCCCTATTTTTTTATACTTTATTTTGAAACTGGGTCTCACGAAGTTGCAGAGGGCCTCACTAAGTAGAGAGAGAGACAGAGACAGAGAGAGAGAGAGAGAGCTGAGGCTGGCCGCGAACCCGGATCCTCCGGTCTCCGCCTCCCAAATTACTGGGATTACAAGCGTGTGCCACCACACTCGGCAAATTTGAATAATTTAGGTCCCAACAGCCTGAAGTGTCGTCTTTTTTTTCGGTACCCGGGATTGAACCCAGGGGCATTCTACCTGGGTTAGCTACAGCCCCAGCCCTATTTTTTTATTCTTTATTTTGAAACAGGGTCTCACTGTTGTGGAGGCCTCACTAAGTAGCTGAGGCTGGCCGCGAACCCGGATCCTCTGGTCTCAGCCTCCCAAGTACTGGGATTACAAGCATGCACCACCACGCCCGGCTTCTGAAGCATCCCTTTCAGTTGCTGTGTTCCCATGGGCACAGGCATCCCCATCCTGGGAGTAAGCTGATAAAAAGGGCAAAGTAGGAGGGGCCACTGTCCTGTGCCTCTGACCCTCAGGGCTGATGGAGTTCCTGCCCCTTGTTCTGAGAGGTCGCCAGGCTCACCTGGAGCCAGGTGCGGAGGTGAAGATGGGAGTGGAGGACGGAAGTCAGGGGGGGTGAAACAGAAGTAGGAGAAAGGGGGAGTGTAAGAGGCAGAGAGGAAGATCAGAGACACTAAGATAGTTCAGAGAAGACGACAGAAGGCACTGGAGACAGTGAGAGGGAGGTTCAGAGGGGCAGGGGGCATAGAAAGGGGCAGAGGCTGAGACCAGAAGAGGAACGACCAGCAGAGAAGGAGAACCGGCTGGTGTCAAGGACCGCACTGACATCGAAGGGCAGGTACGAATGGGAAGGTCGGATGACTGGAAGGGCCACAGGATCCCCAGAGCAGAGGTGGACCCGCCAGCGATCTCAGGCTTTCTCACTTCCAGGCTCGGTCCACAGCACCTTGCCCGCTGGGCCTGACGCTGTCCTAGGTCTGGGCCAGGAGACCTGCCCCACTTCCGGCTGTGGAAGGTCATGGGGCCCCGGAGCTGCTGCTTCCACCTGGGCCTCCTGCTCCTGCTCCTGCTCCCTGCAGGTAGGGAGCTCAGCGAGCCAGCCTTGGCCTCCTCTGCTGCTGCCATTCCTGTGCCCCCAAACCGCTCTCCACATGGTCTCTCTCCTACCTTCATGGCTGGGGTGGGAACCATCTCTCTATGTGGGGAGCGTGGAGGAGAGGGGTGCCGAGGAAGAGAGGAGGCTTGCCTGGCTGGGGTGGGAACCATCCTCTATGTGGGGAACATGGAGGAGAGGGGTGCCGAGGAAGAGAGGAGGCTTGCCTGGCTGGGGTGGGAACCATCTCTCTATGTGGGGAGCGTGGAGGAGAGGGGTGCCGAGGAAGAGAGGAGGCTTGCCTGG
>PVJS01017757.1:0-35737 GCA_004027185.1 Glis glis
CCTATTTTTTATGCTTTATTTTGAAACCGGGTTTCACGAGGTTGCGGAGGGCCTCACTAAGAAGAGAGAGAGAGAGAGACAGGGAGAGAGAGAGACAGAGCGAGAGCTGAGGCTGGCCGCGAACCCGGATCCTCCGGTCTCCGCCTCCCAAAGTACTGGGATTACAAGCGTGCGCCACCATGCCTGGCCTTTTTTATTTTTTATTTTGAAACAGGGTCTCACTAAGTTGCTGAAGGCCTCATCAAGTTGCTGAGGCTGTCCTTGAATCTGTGATCCTCCTGTCTCAGCCTCCCACGTACTGGGATTACAGGCATGAGCCATCATGCCCATCTTGATAACTTTTATCTTAAGGTGAAGATTTATAGAAATTAAAACACCGAATTATTATCATCCCCATTTTGTTCAAGAAGTATTATTTATCACTGATTTTACCTATTTTGTGTTGGACTTTATGCTAGCATTTATCAGGGTCCTTTTCCTCAGGTTGGTTATGGCCTAATTATTTCTTATATGAATTATCGGGCCTAACTAAGATAACATTTTCCATACACTATTGTCCTTTTTTTCTCTTCTGTAACCTAAGTTGATATAAAATTTCTCTTTCTAATTCTTACTCATATGAAGTCTTTGATTCTATAGTTTTCTGCTCTCTTCTTCCTCTCTGTCTCTGTCTCTCTCTTTTTCTCTTTACTCTCATGAATGTAGTCCAGTAGGTGTGAAAATCAAAGGCATTACTCTAACTTAGGATCTTCTACATACATGACTTTCTTTTCTTTCTACCTGATACCCTGAGAGACTGACCTCATCCAAACATAAATACCATGCCATTTTTTTAAAAATTATATTTTCTCTTTCTATTCATTTTCTTAAGTGACTTCTTCCCTATTTCTTGTTAGATAAGACTTACTAAGGATTAGACAGAAAACATCTTTTATTCACAATTTCCACCTAAAAATAATTTTATAGCCATAAAAGCATATCATTCTGTCAAGCATCATTTTTTAAAGCATGATCGAGAATACCAAAACTGACTTCTAGGATATTTTATTGTACTTGGCTCTATATCTGCCTATGTACTGATTAGGACAGGTGTGATATTTGAAATCATAACCACAAGGTAGAATTTATAACAGGTATGTTGTTTTGTTTTTCACATCATCCTGTGGTATTCTGGGCACTTGGGGCTTTATAGAAATAGTAGCAATAACAGTAAGAAGGGTAGATCAGGACAGTCCCAAGATAGTTTTGCCAACTGCTCTCTGCACTAATAACCATGTATTTAAATTCCCATCTCCAACTCTCACAGATTGGCTTGGTCAATGCCTGCAGTTGTTATGGAAGCATCTTTGTGATTTCCTGGAAACTATAAGTCTTTGCCTCAATCAGCAGCTGTTGGTCGAATGGCATATCTACCTCTAACAGCAGCTTTCATGAATGCAGAAGCAATCCCCACTGGAGATCTAAAATGCTAAATCAATTTCTGTTTTAAAATCTAAACCAAAGTAACTGATGTTTGATGTTGCTGTTAAGAATTTTTAATTTTTCTAAAGCCCTTAGGGAGTCTCCAAGAAAGCAACTCAGAATATAAGTGCAATTTATTGTCTGCATTGTATTAAATCAAACTCTTCACATTCATTTGCCTTAAAGAGAAAGATACCCTACTAATAATGTATTTTTTCTTTGTTTCTGGGCACTTATGTGGTTTGCAGTGAAATTTTCCTGTATCACACAGCAGTTTCTGCTCAACCCACAGAAAGAAAGAACCCATAGGAACATTACCAAAAATGCTACTATCCTACCTGGGAATTTTGCTGAATTTTTTCAAATCTACTAAGCAAGTCAGGAGTGGGCACCTTCCAAAATAATAATTAAAAAAAACTATATGCGTGTTCCTTCAATGGCCTTCCACTGGACATGGGCATGATGTACATACACACAATTATCAATGCCAATCTCAATGTCATATATGGAGAAGGTGAGGGAGCAGAGTAAAGGTTGGAGGGAGACTCACAGAGTGCTGTGTGCATGTATGTTTCTATCACTCTGAACTTCATCATGATATGTCATTACAAGCCAGGTGTGGTGGCGCACGCTTGTAATCCCAGTACTTGGGAGGCGGAGACCAGAGGATCCAGGTTTGTGGCCAGCCTCAGCTACTTAGTGAGGTCCTCCACAACTTTGTGAGACCTGGTTTCAAAATAAAGGATAAAAAATAGGGCCAGGGGTGTAGCTCGGAGGTAGAACACCCCTAGGTTCAATCCCCGGTACCACAAAATAAATAAATATATATATAAATAAATAAATAAGTAAGAATAGATATGTCATTACAATGCACCAATAAATAAAAAAGAAGCACAAGTAAAGAATGTTAACCTCCCTTCACCTTTATTACATACCTCTCACTCTTGAAACTATTGACTACAAGACAATTCAGCAAGGACATCTTACCAGACACATGTAAAAGTGATTCTGACATTCTAAAAAAAATCTGGAAAATTAGCTAAGAAGAGATTTCTCAAACTGACTTTATTGTGATATAAAAACCAATTCCTCCACCTTCTTCAGCTATAATTGGATATTAGCTTCTCCTTCCATTTCATCATGTACTTGAAGAGACCAAAATATGTATGTATGGGTATACAGAAAGCACACTGAACCCTTTGCTGGGATTATAAGAATGAGCTTTGAGGTCAGCAAAAGTTTTAGACTCACTATCAAACAACAATATTTACAAGATATGTGACCTTGAAAAATTATATTGCAATTTTCTCCATGTCTATAAAATAGAAGCCATAATAATACATACGTCTTCGGACTTCTGTGCATATTAGTTGAGATAATGCATGCATAGTACATAGCATCATGCCTAGCATAATTATGAGCTCATATCAAAACAATATCTTTAATTATAGCTATTACTGATGTCTGGAAAAGCTCACAGAAAAGTCAGATTTTAAGGTAAAACAAAATATTAAATACAGCTGTTTTGTATACCGAAGAGTAAGAAAAAACCATTAACTTTTTTTTTTAATTCCATCCTGAATGAGTTTATGTAAGATCTGTAAGACCTCTATGTGACTATGCAAAAAGAAAATGTCTGTCATACTACAATACTGTTTGAAAAGTTCAAAAGAAAAAGGTCAAATATGTGCCCAATGCAAATGGAATGTTTTCATTTCTAGTTAGTTAATTAGTTATACCCTAGGCCGTTGTAGCCTTCAAGAGCCTTCAAATGTGAAAGGTATGATTGTACGCTTTCAGAGATTCGGAGAATGGATGATTGGCTTCCTTTAACCAGATTTAAATTGTACCTGGCTTCTGCAAGTCAGGCACATGTATTGATTTAATAATTAAATGCCAAATTCTCATTCCCTGTTCTACCCATGCATTTTTCCTCAGGCAGTGAATATGAATGCTGAAGAATTTGAGAGTCTAGACTTCAGTGGGTAGTCAAAGTTGGTAAAAGAAATGTATTGTATGTCATGCCAAAACAAATCTAAGAGTATTTGCAGTTCTTGTAATTGCAAGGTTAGCAAGACACACAATCCTCGCTGGACTCCTCAAATGTCACAGAGGTTTCTGAAGGACTAAGGCACATTTTTTTTGTCCCCATTGTGTTATTAATAGTTGAAATTTTTCTCATGGAGTAGTAGAATTTCAAAACCAGTTATTTAGATCTTGTAGTCCCATTCTCTCATTATAGAGATAAGAAAATTGAAACCCTGAGAAGTTAAATAGATTATTTTCATTACATACTGATTCAAAGACCAGCTTTTAGATTAAAAAAAGCATGGTATTATTTAGAAATTAAAATCTATTCAATGTACCTATGCATACCGATGTACATATATTTTAAATATTTCTAATGTATGCTTATTAAAATTTAAAAAGTTTAAATATACATACATATTTATAAATCCCCAAAGAACATATAAATACACAATATATGATATATAATGTATTACATATTTTGTCAGATATTGTATGTTATATATTATATATGCATGCATGTGGATCTATTTCTCTAAACATGCATATGCACACATGCACACACCCATACATACATACATATCTATTCTTTGCACACTTCTAAGTACACGGACTGCACTGCTGTAGTAGATGTTTCTGAGGCTGGCTCAGGTCAGTATGTCTCGGGCACTATATAATTTCCCAATTTCTGAAGGTCTTTTCTGTGAAACCAGACATTATTTTCTTCTACTTAACAATGACATATACGGCTAAAACTTATTCCATCTCAAATCTTTGTAATAACAGTATATAATATTCATTAATATCATCCAAATATTTTCAGACTCGAGATATTTATATTACATTCTTTGGCTACAAATGGATTTTCCCTTAAGAAACAAGCAAAAATCCTCCAGCAAAACAAACAGGAACCCTGCCTCATTCTAATCTTTACCCAGTGTGATTCAAACCCAGTTAAAGTGGCCAGATAAAGCATAAGAATCATTTGTCTCTCTTCTTCATCTTCATTCCTTTAATTTGTCTCTAAGTTTACCTTCTTCAACAGCTAACAACCCCTGAATTTCCCAGTTATTAAATAAAAGCATTCAGTTTTATATCATGGATGAAAATACATATATTGGAGAAGGAAGTGTCCACTAACTACCATGCCTGTGTCTCAGCAGACTGCTCAAAAGGATACCTGATGTAGATAACTCAGACACCTAAAATATCTGTTCACATATATTGTTAATACAAATACAGGGCATGAATTATAACTACTACTATATCTGAGTGCCTCCATAAAGAATAATTTAAGTAATTGTGACATCTTGCCTTTGTTCAAAGTACCTCCATGTAATGGAGCCACTGAAAGTAATCCTGATGAATTAAAAGCCAAATTTGTTTTGATGAAATAGCAAGCACACTCAGAGTGAAAAATATTAGATAAATGAGAGTATAGACCAAAAAGGAAGAGGGGACCCTGAACCAGACGGCACTTGATTTAATGGAAATAGACGTGAATGTACAATTAGAAGACCAGGATTCAAATCTCAGTTTTTCCACTTATTAATTGTGCAATGTTAGAGAAACCATTAAATGCTAGGTATTACAGAGAGGAAGCATGACTACCACCCATCTTTTAAATAAGTAAGACACTGAAAAGGTCACTATAATGCTGTGAGAAAATGTTTCAGGAGAGAAAAGAATAAAGTAGAAATGTGAAGAACAACACATCCTCATAGGGAGTTCAATCCGACTTCATAAAGTGGACAACTTAAGGAGTTAGGAGGTGTTTTCCAGATGGGAAATGGAAAGGACATTCAAGGCTAATAGAACTGCATGTAAAAAGTACATAGGAATGAGTGAGCATGATAAGAAAAGGGGTGTACGAAGGTCAGTGGATTTGAAGACCACACACTCTAGGGAGAATGGAGAATGTGGACTCAGAAATCTGGAAAAAACTAGATTTTAGAGGACTTTTGCTTATGTGCATTAGTCATTGGACTGTGTTTTATGGACTTGGTGAGTCATATAAAAAGGTCTTTTAGTACAGAAATTACATGGTCAATGTGTGTTTTAGGAAGATGACCTTCACTGTGGTACAGAGAAACACTTGATACTATAAGGTCAGGTGGGGGTCTTTTGAAATAGGTTGGGCTTGCCTGAGAGGCAGGTGAGGGGTGTGCCTAAGACAGGCACTGTGATCCAACAGAAAAAAATCTAAGCTCCAAAATATTTGTGAGCTAGAATCAACAAGCTGATAATGATTTAGAAGTTTGAGATGAGAAGTAAGGGGAAAGGAAGCCTCAATTGACTGCATCATTTTTTTACTTGGGAAAAAGACTGAATGGTGATGGTTTTTAAGGGGAAAAAAGTTGGGAATATGTCAAAATGATCAAATTTGTGGTTATCTATTTACTTATTTATTTGGTACTGGGGATTGAACTCAGGGGCATTCTACCTATGAGCTACACCCCCAGCTCTATTTCATTTTTATTTTTGAAATAGGGTCTTGCTAGGTTAATGAGAGTCTCACTACTTGTTAAGGCTGTCCTTGAACCTGTGAGTCTCCTGTCTCAACCTCCCAAGTACTGGGATTAAAAGCATGTGCCCCCACACCTAACTCAATTTATTGATTTAAATTTTTGTGTATCCTGATCATCAGATAGAGTTCTCATATATATAGCTGAAAGTATAATTTTCAACTTAAGAGAATGGCTAATATGGGTATAAAGTTTTAGAAGCCCTGAGCTTGGTTGCTGAAGCCAAAACAAAAGACTAGGGTCTCCCAGGAGGAATGTATAGAACAAAAAACTTAGTGAATTTAAGGGAATACCATCATTGTAAGGATAGGCAGAGAAGACAGAAAACCAATTATGGTTAATTAGCAGGAACAATCAGAGAGGTATAAAGATTTCAGGAGCTAGTTAAAAGCAAGAGTCCAGAGAGGAGATCAAATCAGTTGAAGACATTAACTAGAGATTGTATGGGAGAAAATATCCAGAAAAGTAATACTGAGGATAGGCAAAAGGTTCATTACACTAAAAAATGTGTCATTCTTTTTGTAACCAGCTTAATTTTTCTATATGTGTTATAAAAATTCATATTAAACATTATGTCAGGGGAGCAGGGTGTCAAGCCTGGTATGCTTAGCATTGTGTTGATATTTCTTTTAGCTTTTTCATAGCTGTGACCCAAATACCTGAAAATAACAATTTAAAGGACTAAAGATTTATTTTGGCTCAGATTCACAGGTTTAAGTCTATGATTGGCCATCTCCATTGCTCTGGGACTGAGGTGAGGCAGGACACCATGGAAGAAGGGGGTGGCAAGGTCCCACTGAGGGGCTCACCTCATGGCAGTTGACAGCAGGGAGGGGGTGCAGGGACCAGATATAGTCCCCACGGGCACACCCCAGTGACTTACTTCCTCCAGCCATGCCCCACCTACCTACATTTTCTACCACCTACCAGTTGTCCACTCAAATTATTATCTATTATGTGGATTAATCCATTGGTAAGGCTAGAATTCCCCATAATCCAATCACTTCCCCAAAGCCCACACTTCTGTACATTGCTTCACTAAGCACCAAGTCCTCAACACATGAGCTTTTGGGGGACTTTCCAGATCCAAACCATGACAATATTCTAGAAGGACTCAGTATCTTCACATGAAGCAGAGTTCTCACATGGGTGAGATAATTAGTAAAATCATACGCAGCATTTTTTCTGTTTCTTTGAAAGAAAAGATTACTAACCATTAGTTATCAATACATGCACACTAATTTTAGCATTACTATTGGAATATTAATCATTCCAGTAATGTCAACAAGAAGTAATAAAATTTTAGCCATAACATTAGCCACTTCCATCAGATCCTATTTTCATGAAAGATTCAAATATCAGCACTTGTTTTTTTCCATGCAAGAACATTTGCCATTGTGGCAGAGGTGAGATTTAAATAATCAATAACTAAATAAACACATAGAACCAAGGGGGGGGGGCACCTAGAAATGTGCTTGTGAGTGAGAAAAAGTAGAATATGAATTTCACAAAATAAGAAAAACTCACCTTTCTCTGCATTGACTGTTAAACGACTGAAGATATTATGTCTTCACATGTATATTCGCTGCTGCTTATTTAGTGGAAACATTCAAAATAATTCCCTGTGTCTAAATTTTTTTTTTTTTTGGCGGTACCGGGGATTGAACCCTGGGGCATTCTACCTCCGCGGTATACCCCCGGCCCTATTTTTTTATACTTTATTTTGAAACCGGGTCTCACGTAGTTGTGGAGGGCCTCACTAGGTAGAGAGAGAGAGAGAGAGAGAGAGAGAGAGAGAGCTGAGGCTGGCCGCGAACCCAGATCCTCCGGTCTCCGCCTCCCAAAGTACTGGGATTACAAGCGTGCGCCACCATGCCCGGCCCTGTGTCTTAATTTTAAAATTCAACTTGCTTAAATTTTATCTCACCCTAAAAATATTTGATTCTACATAGAAATTGAATCAGCATATAGAAACTTCAGCTATGTATAGCACATGTTGAAGGTACTTAAATATATAATACATTTTCATCCAATGGCTTTATCTCTTCCTAATTAAAAAAAAGAATGCAATAATTCAGAATAGCGCTTATTTTTTAATGAAATCCACAAAATGCCTTCAACTTCTTATTGCCTCTGGAAAAGCACCATCAGGGTGCATTGGAAACATACCTGAGCTAGTTTGTGGTTTTTGGGAGAAGCTTTGAGGTTTTAACTTTGATCTTTCCCGTCACACACCAAGATTTTCTCCTGACTCCACTGGCCCAGACAGAATCTCTACCTTGATCTCCAAGGTAATCTTAAACATACTCTTGACACCAGCATCGCTCACTGATGCAAGTTCCCCTCTTAACCATGGCATGTTTACTCTTCAGTTTCTGTGTGGTCCTTTGCTCATGGAGTCTCAAAAGTGGCTTCTTTAAACTTTCCAACCCAGAAATCGTTTCTCAGTCTTTCAGTTCACAAGTTTCCTCCTTTGACTAAAGTGTTTTGAGGTTCCATTTTTTTGTTTCTTCAGTTCTTTAAACTGCTTTATAGTGAGGAAACTAGACTTTCTCTTTGATCTGTCAAAGAATTTGCAATGATGCTTGACCACAAGGTGAACTCTGAAGTGACTTCACATTTTTGTGGAGCTCTCAGTAGCATCTTTTTCTATTCTGCTTCTCCTTTAAGGTACTCTACACCTCAAATATCACTTTTTAAACCATTTAACCCATTGCTGTCAATTTTGATCTCAGAAATTAAGCTGTCATCAGTCATTAATGGCTACCTTCGCTTGCTACCTCAATTAGGGATATTTGTAACCGAGCCCTACTTTTCACAGGAAGAAAGAAAGTGGTAATTTGTTTGACAGGAAACATAGCAAGCTAGGAAACTATCGTCACTTTTGGCAGAGGAGGCTTCTACAAATTCTATCAGCCTGTAAAATCATTTTCCTTTTGTCATCTATCCTAAAGGAACAGGTCACGTGCAAGGGAAGAAAATATTCATAATCTGCATCTGTGTCAGTCTTTCAGATAATGTAATAAAGCACATACATAAAACATATAACTATCACTTTCACGCATTTTAATATTACATAGAGATTTCATAAGTATTATCTGACAATTAGTTCCTCATATAAAAAATTGAGTTAAGTGTTTTCATTTCCATTCCAATTTAATAGGTAAGTTAAAATTTAGAAAGGCTAAAGTTTTCCAAAGGGCCCCAATTAGAAGTGGTTGCACCTTGAATCTTTTCCAGGTCTTCTTTCTCAAATCTTAACCTCAATATCACAGCTGCCATAGTTAGTTACAATTTCACAATTTCTAAAACCTGCCATTATTATAGTTACTTCTATTTAATCAAAGCTTTGCCTCCACAATATGAACCTCAGCATAAAATGTTTTAAAAAATCAATCACAGATAGAATTTACACTCAAATATTTTAAATGTAACTCAAAAATAAGTTGAGAGAGTTTATTTGGCTTTTTCCTAACTGAGATAGAGCACCATATCAGAGAGTTAGCGGCACACCACAGTCATACAAATGTCAGTCTTGGTGTCCTTAAATTATCATTCCTCCAGCACTGCTATTAGATTCACTAATACTACCTCTTTTGTCACATTTTCTTCTTTTGAAGCTCATTTTTAAAGCCAATCCTTTCATTAGCCACAGCATTTCACTTGGATCTCTAGAGATTTTAGGGGTTCCTTGGCACCAAGGGCCCATTCATAGAACCACTCATTACTATAGTTCTAATAGGAAGGTACCAATTTTGGAACTGAATTAAAGTAAATTTAAAATATTTATAAAAGTTATCATGACCTCCAAGGGATTGAATATAGATTTCTACTACAAATGTACCCTAGTTATATTCAGTCATTTATTCTGAAAACATTAATTGTACTAAGTTCCCTAGTTTCCAAAAGCACCCCTTATACATTTTTTCTTGGCTAATTAATTTGTTTCTTTGAGGGCCCATTACAAAAAGAAACAAGAAGTATTACAATGTGAAATTTTAAGAATGTTGTTTTCAGAGGGATAAAGAAGAAATATTGTGACTGAAAAATCCACTGGTTTTTACTCCTGAGACTGGCTTAGTTTTATATATCATTAACCTATTTTTTTACATGACTTTTTTGTCTGAATTTAATGTAGTCAGGATAAAAGATGCTGAATGAAATCCAATGGTGGAGTTAGATTATACCCCTTATTTGATAGAGTAACTATAATTTCTCTAACCTTATCTATTGCCTGGGTGCTGAGCCATGGTCTAATTTCTACTCACAATGAATAATTTTGACAGATGAATGATAATTTTTTCTGCCTACGATGTTAGCGACCTGACTGATTTATTTTATATCAAGACTGTACATTATATTCTACTGCCTGGATGTAAGGGTTTTTGAGGGTCCACTATCATCTTACTCCTCAGTGTCTACACTCCAAAACAGCTCTTCTACTGTCCTCTGTACATTGGTCACTCTACAAAGTAAACTGATGCTGCTGCTGTTCAAATTTAATGGCTTCCTGTACCCAGAGGTTCAATATCATGGAGGCCTCTCTTTTTTGTCCCTCTCTTAAATTGAAGCACATATTTATGAGTACACATACATCCTCACCTAAAAGCAAAATCTGCCCTGTGTTCTCCATTTTAACAGATAAGGCTCTAGGTAAGTGACAAAATTTTTGCAGCTTGAAACAATGACATTTACTGATGTATCCTTATTTAGACTTTTTTTTTTAAAAATGAAGCTTTGCAAAGTATTATGAGGTTTAGAAAAAAAATCAGAATCCTTCATTTCAAGAAGCATACAGTTTAGAGGAGGAAGCAGACACAGAATGAGGAAATGTTACACAGTTACAGTTGCCAGTTAATTATACAGACAATTTTGTTTAGGAGTTTGGAAATTACTTGAGGTTTAGTAGAGTAGGCTTTAAAGAGGAGATGGAATTTTAGTTGGCTTGAAGGCAACTTTGAAATAAAAAAAAATTAAAAATCTGAACTTGTATTTTAAACCTAGTCTCTGACATTTCATAGTTTTGTGCCTCGGAAAAGAAATTTAGTATGTCTAAGCCTTAGTTTCTTAATCTTTAAGATCAACCATTGCTTTAGAGATTCATCTGAGGAATGAACATAGAATCACCAAGCACAGGGCCTCATAGATGTTCTGCACCTAATAATCCTACATAAGGGTGAGTGAAAATTTTCAAGAGAACTAGGGAATTCTACATAAAGAAATTAAGGAAAGCAAAATAATAGAGGAAAGAGAAGAAATATACTACTTCTTTCAGACAGTATTCTCACTGCTGTGACCCAGAAAACATGACTACACAACTTAGAGGAAGGGGAGTTTGTTTGCTAATAGTTCTGGAGAATTCAGGGTTTCAGTCCATGTTAGAACAGATTGCAGAGCTCCAGCTCAGGGCATGGTGGTGGAGGGCAGAAAGAGGGAGAGAGCAAGTATTCTGCTGTCTTGTCACAGAGGCCAGAAGCAAAAGAGAGCAAGCAAAGGAATTCAAAGACAGGACACAGTCCTCAAGGTCACACCCCCAGTGACCCACCTCCTCCAGCCACAACCCACCAGCCCAGGTCACCACCCAATACATCCATTACAATGGGTTTATCTCCTGATGAGATTATAACCTTCATTACTTAATCATATCAACTCTGAACATCAGTACATGGCCTCTTTCAGGGGACATTCCATATCTAAACCATAACATTCACAGTCTACTAAGTATGCTGGTTTTATACAGGGAGCAAATACAAAGAAAAATTAGGGGCCAGATTATGAAATCCTCCCAAGAAGAAGTCTGGATGTGGCAAAGGGAAGTGATAGACGGTATTTCAACATCAACATATACTCTGAAAGCAGCGTTTTGAAAGCTCATCCTAGCAGGAGCAAACAATTTTTCCCAAGAAATTATCTATTTCAAACCCCAAATATTTTTATGACCATATTTATTTAACCTCAATCTTAAATTATGCTTCTTACAGTGACTGATGATGCTGTGATGCAGAATTGCTTAAGTCAGTACCAATTTATCATTCCGCTAATAAAATTAGAGACCCTAGGGTGGAGAGCTTTATCTGAGGATTTAAGAAGGCATTCTAGTATCTCATAGAAATCAGTTGCTGTATTTCAAGTTATCTGTTTGTTTAAAATATGTACTCTGACAATACAATGGTCACAATAAATGAAGATCTCAACCCTCCCCCCCCCAAATTGAAAATATAAAAGAAACTGTCTTTAAAGCATCATACTGCTGCATCTAGACTGTGCCCTACTCACCTAACATGGCCAGCAGGTAAGTCCGGGTAAATGTTGTAACTATACTTTGAAGGGTATTGTTGTCAAGACATTCAAGAAGTTTAGAAAATTTCACAAAGACTACCTTGTGACTTTATTCAAAAACATGCTTCTGATCTGCCAAGTGTTTATTTTTAACAATAACTACTGCTTAGATGAAGGAGTGTGTGTGTGTGTGTGTGTGTGTGTGTGTGTGTATAGGAAGGAGGAAAGATAAGGAGACAGGGTGTTTATAATGGTTACTCTTTAGGGCACTGTGCCAAGTAACATTGCTGGTATTTCTGAGATGAAGCATCATATTTTATAATTAAACATCAACCATGACTGCTGATGCCTGTCTTGGTCCTTGAAAGAGTTCAAGTCTTTGGCGCAGTCACATTCTTAGTTACTTTGCAAAAACTCTAATGAAGAAAGTGAGAAAGATGTGTTAATATTTAATAAGCCTACTGATCGATTGCTGTGTCTCCTAAAGTGTTCATCTCTTTGACTGGTGGGAAATGAACTTCATTAGGATTTCTCTGCTACCTTATAGTTCCTTGTTAACATTTCCCCTTTTGGGGCTCTGAGAAAAATGCATAGCTTCTTTCCATGAATCTCTGCCAACCGTACTCTCCTGTACTATTTTCCATATCCATTTACTCAGAAGAGTGGATATAAATCTCATTTTGCAAGGAAAATATTATCAGTTCTTTGTAACTTAAAGTAAAATTTGTGAAATGGTGGTTCTTATGAATCACAGAAATAACCAGTAGATTGATTTAATATATGGAACCTAGTACTATATTTAGTTTCAAGCTGTGGATATCGAAAATATTAAGCATACTTTTCATCTTTTAGCTTCATTTTACATGTTTTATTTGAAAAAAAAGCAACAGGAAAATGTAAAACTCTGCAAAAAGAGAAACTACTAGGAAAAGTTTTGTTCATGTAAAATAACTATTTAAAAATTTAATTTATTTAAAAGACCTCTCAAAGAAGAAGAAAAGGCAATAGAGAATAACCCTTATATGATTCTAGTAGTAAAGGAGAAATACAAATTCTGATTGACAAAATAATCAATGCAACACTTTGAGGCTATCCATGCAAAATGATTATCAACGCAACACTATTTCAAATAATATATGTGTATATAACTCACATTAAAGTTGTACATATGACTTGCATTGAAACTGAACTTAATATAAGAAAAAAGTTAAAAATATTGATAACATGTGCCAGGAATTTGCTCAACATTTACCATGTACTATCTCATTTAAGTCACATAAAAAATAAATTAGATGTATACTACATACTATTTTTATACCTATTTTACTAATGAGAAATTCTAGGGACAGACCTTATAAGAAATTCTCTCCAATCCCCACAGTTTAAAAAAAAAATGAAGTTCTCCAAAGGGAATGTAATCCAAAGTCTTCTGCTTCCAGAACCCAAGTTCCTAAAACCCATGAATTCATAGATCAAGGTCAAACATGAATCAGGTGGATCCCTGATTTCTGAAATTTCACCTGTTTTCAGAGAAATTGGGGAAAGTACCCAAATAGAAAAGGAGAGCAGCGAGAGGAAGGTCGTTTTAGAATCTGTCAAATGGAAAGCCTTTCTTCTAGCCTGACCTCGTTCTGACGATTTCAATTGAATGAGAATGTAATTCAGGAGGCTCAAAAGACAGAGAAGGGCCATCAGTCCTTCTTACCTCTTTGTTCCCTATCCAAAACAATGCCAGGAATACTAAGTTATTTAATACACTGTTTCAAGTTTCCTCCTTGACTGATTGCAGAATTTTCTTGGTTTTCAGGTATTTGAGAACTGAAGGTGATATAAATACCCATATTGAGGGCCAGAAGCATAATTTGTAGAACCTCATACAAAATATAAATGTGAGGCTCTTGTTGTTAAATTATTGAGAATTTCAATGTGTTGACACAAGAGTATTAAACTAAACTCAGAGTCCTGTGACTGCATGGTTTGTATAGCCAAGGAGCCTGATGACCCACACCTAAATTCTCGGTGCTTTTCTGTAAAATCAGAGAGAGGAGGATTTGACCATTTTTCTAATGTGTCTTTGGCCTGGAATTGTTAATGTTGGTTATATACAATCTTGGTTTCCTTCCCTCATTTGAAGCAGATTTAAATCAATTATAACTTTTTTTACTCTGGTCAGAACATTGAGGAAAAATGGATCTATATTTTCTTAGAGGAAAAACAAAACATAATTTCTGCATAATTTTTAAAGAGAGAAACTTTGAATGAGCTTATGTTTTATTATTTTCTCTATTTTTAGTGTCATACATTTCTGGGAAAGAGGTACATAGAACTTTGGGTAGCTACCTAAGAGCAAAAAAAATAAAATAATTACAGTTTATTCTACTTTATGAAGAAGAAGAAACATCATTCAATTGTAAATTCAGAGTATCCTAAATGTGGAGTATATTTCCTATATGGAGGTAGGGGTTTGAGAGCAAAGATGAAGGATAATAAAAGCAAACCTTTTTTTCTATGCCTCACCCAAAGTCTCCCTGCCTCAAATTTTACCTGTCTCATCATTTTCCCAGTCAAATTGGCAGGGTTGAAATTAGATAGGTAATCCTGATATTGAAAATAGAGAGCATATGAGAAAATGCAGGTTATCAACCAACCACATAGCACTAGAACAACGATCTCTCACAAGAGAAGCTAGAAAATTAATATGAATAAATGTCATAATTTTGTTAATAGTATAAAATTCACCAAATGTAAACTGATAAGAATATGCTAATGTAAACTAAAAATTTCAGGTGGGACTCAGGATAGGGAAAACCAGATTCTCATGAATGGAATTGCACTCATTTGATTAGCCTTTTTCTATCAACAGCTAGATGCTAAGCATCTTTATCTAGTACATCAACCAGGGTTTCCTCATATGACCATGAATACTCTGTAAGAACACTTCCAAAGATGATCATTCTCAAATTGTCTTAATTATCCTCGATCCACCTAGAGTTGTGCTTCCTGAAAATAAGATATAAAATATCACTGATATCATACTGTTGAATATCACTAAACACTTTATTTGCATGTATAAACCTCTCCTAAAACTTGTGACTAAGTGGTAGGAGGAAGGGGTGAAAGAGACAATGTTGGGTGAAGGAGATGATGTAACTAATAAATTTATGAGGAAGTACCAACAAACATCATGACAAAAATAATATCTTTCATTCAGGCCATTATTTGGAAGTGAAATACCAAACCACTAAATTCATGATGAAGTTATAATTGCCACATAATATAATATATGTGAAAACAGGTACCATATTGCTTCAATCCCTCCTTGAATTGTGTTCCTAAGGTTTAATTTGTGAGATTTATACATTTCTCCTATATTAACCTTCCCATTCCTCATGAATAAATTTGGTAAAATCCTGTGTTTTCTGATTATATAAAGACTTAACTTAGTCATGTCCATTGTCTAATGTTGAATATTTATATTTAAATTCAGCTTTTATTTCAACTGCAAGCTTTTTCTGGTAGCTAGAGGTTTTGATTTTGAAAAGAATAAATCTCTTCCCAAATGGCTTATATTTATCTTTAGAAGCCATTTATAAGGAAAATAAATCTGTCATAATCAGGTCACCCAGACATAGTGCTAAAAGCATTCTAATATCTGATAAATTCTGTGAAATAAGAAACAATGCTGAATTTGCTATTAAGTGTAACATAATGGTCTTAGATAAAGATGTCAATTTTAGTGTGAGCTGATCTCCACATCTTAGGAAAAGAGTAACCTGAACCGAGGTAGATTCAGCATGCATAATGTTTTACAATAATTTTTAACATCATTTTTGCTGACGTTTTATAATTTTCTCATTGATTAAACTTGTCTGCTTGAATTACGCATAGGTACTCTACTACACAACTATCTTAGAGGCACTTTGGGGGGCTCTAGGGTATACTTGTGGTGTGGGATTTCATTATTTGGGCTTATTTCATTATAACAATAAAATGCAGCAGACGACAGCACTGACATGAGACTAAAATAATCAAATATCCAGTTATTTCCTTGGAATCAGTTAATTACATGCTAATGGTGACTGAACTTGTGCTTATGTATGTTTATTTTTTCAACAGGTTTTTTGTGTTGCACATAGAGTTTGTATGTGTGCTTAGAAACAATTCATATATAAAAGTAATTTTTTCCTATCGCAATCGGCTTTGTCTTCTCCAAGACATTTTTCAATGCTATAAATAATTTATATCCATTAGGTGAATTTGAGCAATTATTTGGATAATAACTAGGTGGCAATTACTTCTTGCTAACTATAACATTAATATTACCTGAGTCAGACAGCAATCTTATGGGATGAGTGGCTATTTGGAACACACATCATTTTGCTATTAACTTAGCATAAAGGAAGTCTTCATTACCTAAGGCAAAAATCACAAGCAATTTCAGGAATATTTTATATTAAAGGATAATGGGAATCCTTTGAGATACTTCTGACAAAGGGGATGTTCTCCCAGGGAGGGTCAGGGTTCAGTTCCTGAACTCATCCATCATATTCTGACTGGTAAGGGGTGAATAGCAGTAAAGATTGCAAAGGAGAAAGGGCGCCCTCCCCGGCCTCCTAAATCACTTTCGCACACAGAGTTCAGTAAATACACACACCCATTCACAAACACCATACACAAATAATTCTACATTTAAAAGGGGTGACTTGTGATTAGGAAAAGCAAGCTTTAAGATGACCTGGATTCCATAGGGGCTTATATGTTTGAGATTTACTTTTAAATATGTACTTTAAATACATAGCAGGAAACTATCATTTCATCTCATTATTTCAGTGGCAAATCATCGGTTAAAAATCATTTTACTGATGTATATGCAACAATTTTGAGAGCCTGGAGGGGTGCAGAAAGCATTTAAGTCAGGTCAAAACATATCTACTCAGCACTGAGTTTTTGGGAGCCCTCTAATCTGATGGTCCTTCTTAACTACCTCTGTATTTTAGTGTTGATATAGGGAGGTCCCAATCGTTGTGCTCACACATTTGTTGTTTGTTTTTTGATGGTGTGACTCTTGTGATAAGGAACATAGGTTAGGTAATTTTTCTTTGAAGTACTTTAATATCATCTATTGAGTCTATTTTATTCAGCAAAAACATATTGTCAATTTTCTGTCTAATTCTTCATTTTCTCAACTCAAATGTGGGCTCCATGATGATGAAGACCAGTGTGTCTCCACAGTGGTTGCCCAGTGACGGACACATTCAAGTTCTCATTAACTATTTGCTGAATCAAGTCATTAAATAACCACCTTGGAAATCCTGGGCTTAAGGGAAGCTTCCCCATAAATGAAACCAATTGCTTATGTATGAAGCAACATTCCTCTCAGAAGTACTAAATCCACTTTTCAGACAAGAGGCATCCTTGCTACTTTGGAAAGGGTTGGGAACTCTGTACATTAAACAGTCAAGAAAAGTAACTGGGAGAATGATTCCTGAAGTTTATGAAATCAAAGCCATTTGGAGTCCACATTCCGTTCAGTATGAGAGAAACATCAATTAAACCAACCCTCCTATGGCGAGGAACTGACATTTTTTTTTTTGCGTTACCGGGGATTGAACGCAGGGGTGTTCTACCTCCGCGCTACGCCCCCGGCCCTATTTTTTATGCTTTATTTTGAAACTGGGTCTCACGAAGTTGCGGAGGGCCTCACTAAGTAGAGAGAGAGAGAGACAGGGAGAAAGAGAGAGAGAGAGAGAGAGCTCAGGCTGGCCGCGAACCCGGATCCTCCGGTCTCTGCCTCCCAAAGTACTGGGATTACAAGCATGCACCACCACGCCCGGCTGAGGAGCTGACTTTCACTCATTCCTTATTGATGGGGTTGGGGCCTTGCAGAAGTTTAACATATTTTTTTCTGAAATTAATTTTAAAATTTTCACTAATGCTTTGCTTCTCACCACTGTTTTGTTTAAGAATATTGATTTAAAAGTTTGGGAGATGGGAAAAATGTAAACAAGAGGGTGATTGCATCACTTAAAATTCCCTAAAATATAGCATGTCAAGAAACTTCAAATATGCCCAAAAGAAAGCACCATGGCTCCGGTTTCTTAATAAACTTTAAATCTGTCTTTCAAATTACTTTATATGTAAAAAAAATTATCATACTCTTCTTGAGCATCTTGTCTTGAATCCCATTAAAGAAGTACTATATTAAAATATTAAAATTTCTAAATGATATTGGTGCTTCTGGAGAGGCAATAGCAACAATGATGTTGGCTCAATATTAGTTACAAGATGTTCTAACTTAAAACCTTGATCATTGCCAAAAATATTTAATTTCACAACATGTGAGAAAATTAGAAAATCCGATAGTAGAATTGGCCCCTGCAGTTTACTAAAAGATGCTATGTTTATGCTGATAAAACTCAACTGGCTTAGTAATAAAAATTAATGCATCATAAAATTCTTAATAGGCGTACTTCACTGTTCAGAATTTCAATCTTTTCTAGAATTTTCTGCCTTAAAATTTGGAGAAAATTGAAAAGATTTATTTAAATAAAAATAAGTTCAGTGGTTTTACTAAAACATAATCTACATGTTGTAAGATTTAGAATGATTTGAAGCATCAGTATATTCTTTGTACAATTCAACATTTGCAAAGACTCTTACTCAAATTTCTTCATTCTCTGACCTTACCAAAGTGGACAGCACCCTATGTACTTTTGCATATTCAAGCACAAGTACATCCTGTCAAGAGACAGATAAAACCTCTCCTTTCAGTTCTGGGGTCCAGTCTCATTCAGCTGTAAGGTTATAGCACCCCCTAGCCCTGCCTAACAAAATAACTGCAACTTGTGGCAGGAATTGCAGTTTGCAAAATCTTTAAAGAACATATGCAAAACACGTGTACATTTTGAAAGCATTCTCCATTGGAGGAGGTATTTTATTGTATTTCATTTGGTAGCAACTGTTATATTTATTATGGTTTGGAATTTCTGGTATATAACCTGTTCTGACTCTGAATAGTATCAATTGCTATTGAAGTATAGAAAACTGATTTATCCTAAAGATCATATTGAACATAAACATATCAAACAGATTTCCACTGGTGCTCTAAACTTTTCTTCTCAAATCATCAAAGAGCAAGACATCTGGAGTGCAAGTAGAAATATAGGACATGGCTGTGATGGTTATTGGCAAATCTTATGCAAATAGGCAACCTCTCTCTGGGGAAAAATGTACATTATTGAAAAATATATCTGAATATGACACATGTAGCCAATACCCACATAAGATCCCTACCATTATTCTTTTATTCACATCTCATACACTAAGGAAAGATTTGAAAGATGAAAGATTTGGGTGCACTTGTAATCAATTCAAACTGTTTTGCTTGTCTCGTCTTTGAAGCATCAAGCTTTCCTTATTAAGCTACAATGACTATTTTCAGCATATCATAATAGTGCTGCTTGCGTAGCACCTGTCAGTAGGAATTCAGCAATACAAACCTTAAAGTCTTTGATGGGAATGTAAATGGAATACCGATTTGCCAATGCAGCACTCAAGTCTGTAGTATCTATGGGGTTCACAGGATTCCGATTAGTCTGACAATTTTTTGCAGACTTCGGGAAAAGAAATATTGTAAAACTTAGAAGCAAACAAAAGGCAGGTTTCCTCACCTCGTTTGGCCCATTTTATGATTTATTCCTCTCTTTACTTCAGGAATGCTTGAGAGTCATCATTCTTTATTCTGAGATACTGTAAACCTAGATACTGTAAACCACTTGGTCAATGTACATTAAATCTAATTTAGTCTGACCACCACTACTATTCAAAGACCAGCAAATTGATTGTGTTACTAAAAGGTGATTGCATTGATACTGCCATTTAATGAACTCCATGCTTGTACATTGCTCCTAATGCACACTATTTTAGATCACTTAGTCAACTCCACTCTAATTGAATTTATCATCTGAAACCTTGACTTGATGCTAATGGTCCAAAAATAGCAGAGACTTTCCAGAGTAGTCCTGTCTACAAAATGCCATATATTGATGTTTTCCTACAACAAACACTTGTCTTTCTTGTCTTTTTGTAAAGGCCAGTTGTCAGTTACTGAGGTGCAATTATGAGAAAACTTGCATGTAGAAAAAGATATTATTGACCTCTACAAATTGACTGGCACCATCAAAATTTGAAAGTGGAGCTCAGGCAGGCTTAATGGGATATATGCAAATTCTCTCCCAGAACAGGCCTGAAACTGTCATATGGCTGCTGTTATTTTAAGATACGCATGATCTCCTCTTTCTGTTATACCCCTTTTATTTTCACTAAATGGAGGCAGCATGTTTGCAAGACTAGCCTGGCTTGAGAGAAATGACAATAGCATTTGCTAGGTTCTGCCATGAAGAATCATGACTGGTGCCAGTTGGTTTCCTAAGCCAGCCCTAGGGGAAAAAAAAAAAGCAAAACGGATGTAAGGTGACATTAAAACATGAAAAAAAAAAGAGAGAAGAGAAAAGACATGATTTCTGTAGGTTTACAAAATCAAGGCGGCATTGTAGAAATTAGAAACAAGCGGAGAATAGTAACTGATTATGCTTTAAATTTTTTTAACGAAAGAGGAACCTAATTTAGAGTTGCATTGTAGTTCAAAAATAGCTCCGCATAATTCATAAGGTGCTGCACTAGAGGAGCACTGAAGTTCCTCATTATGATAATGCCTTTTGATAACTTTTATTGAACATAAGCATTCCCATGATTAAATCTCTTAATAGGCAGCTCTCTTCAGTAGTAGCTGCCATAATTTCAAAGCTATGCTATACACATTTCTGTACAGAAACAGGATGATGATATCTAACATTGCTTGCCAAAAATCAAATTGGAGGATAAACGTATGGAGAAATAATCTAATTTACAATGAGGATTTCCAACTGAAAAATTACCATCTCTAAAAAGTTTTGAGCAAAAATACAAGTGATTTGTCATCATGGGTTATAGTAGAAAATCAAACGTGTTCTTTGTAATTACCCAACTTTTCTACTCCCCTCCTTTCTTTTATGTATGTGTGTCCTGTTATGTTCACCCTAGCAGAAAAAAATAACGAATTGCACCTTTTACCTCTACCACCCCCTACTTGTTATGTGAGATTTGATAGAGTGTTAAGTTATAGGTAATTGAAAGTTATCAATGACATGGGATGTGCCAATCCTGTGCAGGATTTACTTACAAATATGTCATCAAGACATTCAGATTTTGTCTTCTAAAATAAACCTCTAAGGAACTGCCAAGGTACTGAAATTTTTCTCTACATTCAAGCTAAGGAGTGAGTCTACCACAATTTCATGGATGCTGGCAGAAAACATAAGATTCCAGGGTCAGAGACATAGGATTTTATTACTTATGGCACAAAAACAGCGTGAGCTTCACACTCATAGCAGCTCTGTTGTTCCTTAAATCCTAGGGGACGACGTGAAGGGTCCAGGTGGAGGCTGTGTACCCACTGGGTTCAGATATCAGGAACCCTGGGCATAGGGAGGCCCACGCTTCTGTGATGGACTGCAAGGGAATCTGCCTGACCTTCCTAGAGGGAGACATTATCTTTATCACACCGGACACACCCTCTCCACCTTCTACACTGCTTATCATTTATACATCCTGTATAAAGGACAATCTGGAACAAAGAAAACCAGTGCTTCTGTTTGTGCCAAAAAACAATACTCCTGGAGAATCATCTCCCCAAACTCCACTACCTCTGAACTCTCACGGAATGCACTTTCTGTTCAGCGACCTAGGTGACCTGAAATTTATTTATACTTCCTTCTGTATTTTCTGTGTCCCTCGGTCAAATATGAATTCCCAGGAAAAAAAAGAAAACATTTGCATCCCATGTCTTTCATTTCTCATACAGTGTCATACCTGATTTGTGCTCAAAATATACTGAGAAACAATAATTGATGGTGGTAATTTGATTGATTGATTGACCAAGAGTAGACATTATACAAAAACTGAAAGATTCAGCCAATTTTCCAGAGATTTTATACTCATGATGTAAACATCTAGATTTTTACAAACTTGTGAGACTATATAGAACACAGGAAAAAAATAGTTCACAGAGTCCTACTTTTTAATTCATATTTCTTTCTTTTTTGTGTGTGGTACAGGGTCATTCTCCCTCCAAGCTACACCTCAAGGCCTATTTTATTTGTATTTTGAAACCAGTTCTTGCTAAGTTGCTAAGGGCCTTTGCTGAGTTGCTGAGGCTGGCCTCAAACCTCCAATCCCCCGTATTTTTCAACATGATGTAGAAATAATCTTTGTCCAGGAAACTAATTCAGGCTAAATACATGAATGTTTAGTTCAAAGAATTTGAAATATAAAATGCTCCTGAGAAGAGGAAAAATAGAAATGTAAAACAGAGGAAAAATAGAGTTAAAATGAATTTGAAGTCAAAAAGAATTGCAAAACAAAAGCTATGGTCACTTTTTGGCAGCATAAAGGTAGCAAGTTTAGTTTGCATGTGGAGACATCAACTTGCTACTCAAAATACTTGACTGGTAAAACTGCCTGAGGTACATTTTGCTGATACACACATGTAGCTTATTTTTTTTTTCTTTAAACTACTGCTACTAGGACTCCTATAATATAATAAAAAATCCCATTTAGTATCAAGATTTTCTTTTTCTTTTTTGTACTAGGAATTGAACTCAGGGACATTCTACCTCTGAGCTATACTCCTGACCCTTTTACTTTGAAATAGGGTCTTAATAAATTGCTGAGGCTGCCCTCCAACCTGTGATCCTCCAGTCTCAGCCTCCCAAGTACTGGTATTACAAGCATGCACCACCATGCCCAGGTGAGAATCAAGATTTTTAAAAAGAAATGAAGACTAAACAAACAACTGGACATAAAAAAATCAAAATTGCATGGTTTCATCTTCAAAATAATAAACAATTTTTATCAATTGAATAAGTGCTATTTATCAAGTGAAACAAGGAACATTTTTTTCATAGACAATCTTAAATTTATCTCCATATTTAATGTAAATATGAATAGAACAACATACCTTGCAAATATCATGATTTTACTTTGCATGAAGTAAATGAAAAAATCTGCCAAAGTCTAAACCAGGAAAAGGCCAGTTATTTTAGAGAAAAAAGGAAGAAATCATTTGAGATGTAAATATCTGACAAATAAGGTTCGGCAGCAACGGGAATTTAAAAAGGGGTTTGGGAAAGAAATGAACAGTTTCTATTTGTTAAGGTAATTAACCTTTTTTTCAGGATCATTAAAAAATGTTTTTCCTACACACTACTAATTTTCTTTCAGGTTAGAGAGGTCATTGTTTAGCAGAACTGGAGGGGGAAAATTGAGAGCTGGTATTCATCTACCTAGTGCAAAGAGGGCATGATAATATAACAATCAATGTTAAATTCTTTCTGGCATGTGTCTTCCTACCTGGAATTCCACCTCTGGCCTATGAGATATAACCCTAAGAACAGCATCTACCGAAATATTAATTACGGTGAAAATTATCAATGTAAAGTAGTTTCCACAGTATTTTGAATAAGTCTCACAATCTTCACATTATTTCATGTAAGCAGTGTTCTTTTTACCATCCAATTCAGCATTAAACCATGTGGCCCAGTTGTACTGCAGAGAAATTTCTTTCTGATTCTGTGCCCCATGGAGCTAATTTCTAAAGGAAAGTTATGTTATGGACAAAACGCTATGCTTGAAGTACTCTCATAAAAAAGAAATGCTGAAAGGCTAAGATGATGGAAAAAATAACTATAATACCAAATCTGGCCAGGTACATAGTCATGCTGACCTCCTTAATTTCATACTTGCTTTAGCTTTTCATGTGTCAAAGTCTTATTTTCACAGGTATTTAATAACTTAAACGATCTCGAACTTTTTTTATGAACACTTCGATAGAGTTGGAGCTCAAGAGAACAACATCGTGTGGATTTAGAAATGATGACAGTTAAATGCGACTGGATGGCCACCTGAGTTTGTGGTAGGTGCCATGTTCTTCAGTTTATCCAATATGAGGACAAAACAGATCATTTGCAAGAGTTCAAGAGGTTCAATTAAGGGAATGAACAAGAGTTCAATTACTTTGAAAATCAAGTCAACAAATAATAAAGCTGATGAAATCATATTAGAACCATAGATTTGGCCTACGAATGAAATAAATATGTACAAGAAAGCATGAAGGTTTAGAACTTATATAAACCTGAGTCTGAGTAATTCAATATCAAAGCTTATTCATTTACCTTATCTAATGGACGTGTTATTTAAAGAATATACATGCACATGTATCCAGGGAAATCTGAACAACCAACATCCCTTTGGTCTCAGCAAAAGTCAACGCCTGGCTGAGCTCTAGTGAGAGGAGACGGAGACGTGGGGCCTGTATGAGTGCTCTGCTTACTAATAACATTTATTTGCATTTTGCTTATCTGCTGCTTTTCTTTGTTTTTGTCTCTTGTTACAACTACCTATTGATAAGTGAAAAATTTCACTTGTGTTTCCATTTCAAATCCTTGAAAGACAAACTAAATATTGCCGATTACCTTTTCCTATCTGGTCTACCACTTCTGGTAAAGCTGCAGCCATGAAGGTTCCCACTTGATAGTCCAACAGGGGGTGTGTGTATGTGAGTAGAGGGCGCCCTCTGGTGGTCAAAATATGGCAAGCACTGTGAACCTGTGGCCTTCCCAAAGGTTAATGGTGAGCAAGTACATATTATTAATCTAAAACTCTACCCTGTTGTTCAATTATACTTCTCCACAGCTGTCTACTCTTCATCAAGCATAAGCATAAATATACACAGATTTGATACACAGATTTCACTCTTTCTTTGGGTCTTCATTTTTTAAGAGTCCCATGGCACTTACACAAATAAATCTATGTGTTTTTCACTTGTTAATTTGTTTTTTTGTTATAAGGGCCTCAGTCATGAACCTAAGATGGGCAGAAAAGATTCTTTTTTTACCATCGGGTTTTTATTTTATATTTATTTTATTTTAATTAATAAGTATAATTTTACATTTTATGAGATTGACTGTGTATTTTAATATATGAATATATTGTGGGACGATCAAATCATGCTAATTAGCACATCAGTCACCTCAAATATTTATCATTTCTCTGTGGTGAGATATTTCTTTTCCCTTACGCAACCCTTAGTATAAAACATTTTACCAGCTCCCTGTTTCCCTTCAGATACACTCTCATCTTCTTAGAATGTACTTCATGGATGTTCATGTTTAGCTCCACATTATCTTTGGCTATTTCCTTCCCCTATCAACTTCAAACCTTAGATTTTAACCATACCTTATTTTTTTACCTTGCTACATGCTAAATTAACTGAGCTCCAAACACCACACCAAATGTATCTAATCACTAAAATTCAGTAAAACTGTTTTTTGGCAGGATTATACCTGGGGTTTATACTGTATCTGTAATAGCTACCATTATCAAGAATCAATGTGTGAACTGTAATGTATATATCATCCAATCTAACCTTCATAACATCCCTGCAAAGCACATATTATCATATTAATTTTGTGACTAAAGAAAGAGGCTCTAGTAGGTTAGAAAACTTGGCTAAATTAAGATGGCTAGTAAAAGACAGAGCTAAAATTCAATCCCAGGTCCATCTGATGTGAAAATTTATTTTCTTTTTACAGATACTTTCCTGTCTCTGTAATAATGGAGAATCTAAAGTCTACTCATGGTAGAAAAAACTAGATTATGACTGATGTTTACTAAAGCCTGAAAGAACTCCAAACTTTGGATTACACAGGGTTGGACATTTTTTACTTTACCTTTTACTAATTTTAGTTCTCAAAGATGCGATGTGAATAAAACTCATACTGCTTACTATGTGCTATCATTTGGATCTTGTTTGACCACCAAATACCCAGGTGTTAAAGGCTTGGTCCTTAGGGTGGTGTTATTGGGAGATGGTAGAACCTGTAAGAGGCGGGGCCTAATAGGAGGGCTTTAGGTCACTAAGGATGTGCCTCTGAGGAGGATTAGGACACCCTGTCCCCTCCTCATTCTCTCTTTTGCTTCTTATGCATGAAATGAGTGGATCTTCTCTGCCACGGGACCAAGTGATGGGACCAATCATTCATGGGCCAAAACCTCCAAAACTTGTGCACCAAAATAAACCTTAACTCTTTTAAGTTGATTATCTCAAGTGTTTCATTAGAGTTGTGAAAAGCTGACTAACATGTGGTTCCTAGTGTATTTGTTGTTCTTATAGTAGTCCAGTGTCCACCTCTAAATAGTGGCAAAAACAAAAAGTTATTTACTTAAGATATGAGCATAAGTGAAGTGTTACAGTGGGGTCAGACAACCAGGAAACCCATCAAAACAAGTGAGATAATGGTTTGCGATTGCCACATGTAGAGAAAAGATTAGGATTCTTTATTCTTTTGCAAGAATTTTTTTAAATTCTAAGATATTCCACTTTAATTTTTTAAATGTGCTTTTATTGGTGCATTATAGTCTCACATCACAATGAACATCAATTTGATAGTAACATATGTGCACAGAGCTTTTGGTGCCCCCCCACCCCAGTACGGAGTACTGAGATTGACGTTGGTATATTCTCATATGTACACATGGTCAGTGGTAGTAATTCCATTGATGAACTTCATTCTTCCCCTTCCCCTTCCCCTAGACCACGTCCCTGACTCCACTGAGGCTTCTCCACCATTGTCCAGAGTCCCTTTTGTATCCCCACTACTCCCTAGTTTGCGCATATTACAGAAAACATATGACCCTTCTCCTTCTGTGACTGGCTAATCTGACTTAACATAATGTTCTCCAGGTCCTTCCATTTTCTTGCAAATGATATTATTTTGTTCTTCTTTATTGCTGAGTAGAATTCCATTGTGTGTATTTCCCATAATTTTGTAATACATTCGTCTGTTGATGGACACCTAGGTTGGTTCCATAATTCGGCTATTTTGTGAATTGTGCTGCTATGAACATGGATATGCATATATTACTGTAGTTCTTTGGTTTCAATCCCTTTGGAATGATACCCAGGAGTGGTATAGCCAGATCATAATCTTTCATTTTGTTTTCCTACTATTGTTTCTTTTCAAAACAAATAGCTAAATGTGTTTTTTTGGAGGGAGTGGCTTTGTTATTCATAGTCTGTTTATATTTTTTTAAAAGTAAGTATGTTTATAAAATGTAATTTATCTCAGAGAGATTAGCAATAAGAAACTTAAGTATTACACACATTAAAGAGATTCAGAGCACATTTAGTGGATTAGCACATTACAAAATTTCTTCATTATTTAGTTTCTGAAAAGTATATTACCACTCTATGCAAAGATGAAATTATCTGTTAAAATAGACATAATGCATAATTACTTCTGATGTAGATTATTATGAAACAAATAAGCTAATATTAAATATAGATATTCAATCATGTAAAATGTTTCATTAGTCAAAAAGTCCAGTTCACCTTGCCCAGGTACTTGCTACTTCGCCTCCCAATCGGCCTTTGCAGAGAACCTGTCAGGTTGTTGCATACATATTTGTTAACTTACTTTCTCCTCCTGAAGCCTCAGGGCTCTTACCAATATATGAGGCCTCTCCAAGGAAGTGTTTCAACTTTGGAGGGCAGTTTTGAATATTCAATAAATTAGTATAAGTAACATTTCTGAGCCTAATGCTAGACACCTAAGATTTCCATGGTAGTTCCCTTCTATGAAAGTAAAATTTTTCGAGGTGGTAAAGCCATGGCTGTCATGAAATGTAAAATGAACATCTATCAAAGATTTTATTTAGATTGTTAATTAGTAAGAAAACAGGAAAGATATTAATATTGAGTCAAAGAAAAATGTCTTGTAGAGATTTTTATTCTGTACTGGTCAAAATCCATTCACGTGTCTATGGAAAGGAAGCCTTCAACATGGCTTCCCTCCTGAGTAAGTTGTAAGATACTCAGCAATCAAAGACAACCAAAGGCACAGTGTCCCAGAACCAGATAACTCCAGAGAGCTTGGTAGACAATGTCCGGCTCTTCTCTGAAAGGTCTCCTAGGAGCCTCATTTACAAGCCAATTGTGTGTGTGTGTGTGTGTGTGTGTGTGTGTGTGTGTGTGAGAGAGAGAGAGAGAGAGACTGGGGACTGGGGATTGAATCCAGGGGCATTCTACCTATGAGGTATACCCTCAGCTCTTTTTATTTTTTATTTTGGGTCTCACTAAGTTGTGGAAGGCCTCACTAATTTACTGAGGCTGACCTCCAACCTTTGATCCTCTTATTTCAGCCTCCCAAATACTGAAACTACAAGTGTGTACCACCACACCCAGTTTAATCTTTTTTTTTTTTTGACAATTCTTTGCCTATTTCCAAGTCAACATTTTTAGGCACTTCTTTTTCCATAAGATTTATGTGCAACAAAGACTTTATTAATCTTTGCATCCTCATACTTAGTACATGCTTGGGATTCTAAAAAATGTTGGTTTCATTAATTAATAGCCATTCCCCAAACACAAATTTATTATATGCAGAAAAGTTTTCTTATGCTTCCTATCCTCCATTCAATTATCTCACATGGAGCATAGAAACAACAATGGCGGTCACAACATTATTTTCAATTTAATAAATATTTAATAAGCCCCTACTACATGCTTATTGAAAAAAAAGGAAGAAAGCTAACTGTGGTGACTTGGTTTTTATCTATTTAGTTTTCCTTCTGGATGGTATGCTGCATTTTTCTTTCCTATCCTCTTTAACACCATTACCATGGAAACACTTGGAGTTATAATTCTACTTTTTATAAGAAGTTCTAGTCTCCGAGCACCAAAGGACAATATAAGAATAATAAGTACCTCCTACTGGTT
Organism: Glis glis; assembly: GCA_004027185.1. Classification (NCBI taxonomy): domain Eukaryota; kingdom Metazoa; phylum Chordata; class Mammalia; order Rodentia; family Gliridae; genus Glis; species Glis glis. Next base: position 29,167 of record PVJS01017757.1, read on the forward strand.
TATACTGCCATCCTGCTAATAGGTCTCTCAACACACTTGTGAAGTATTATTGATTGCTCCAAGAAATAGAATAAAGCCAAGAAGGACCGAGGACAGAACCATGAGGTCACACACATTTAGAGGGACCCATCCACTGCTCCACTGTTTAGTCTCAGGATCCCTTTCCAAGCCCACCCTGACTTTCCCTTCTCCTAATGAGTCAGCATACTTTTTATCCATTGCAGAGGATCTTACCCTTAATCCTGGCTTCAAAGTAGGGAAAACACCATCTCCATAGTTATCCTCTTCCTTACATGTCCCAAGGGATTTTAGGAAGGAAAGAGATTCACACTTTGTAGAGTCTCAGGATAGATGCAGGTGCTTTGAATAAAGAGGCCGCCAATTGGGTTCATTACTTGAAATGAAATGTAGCTCCAAAAGGCTAAATAATTTACCCATAATTACAAAGAGTGTCAGAATAAGGATTCAAGTTTAGAATTAAAGGTTTGTACAGAAAGCATAGTGTTGATAGCTTAAGCAGTTAAAAAAATGAACTTTATTTGCATCAAGGTAAATTTTCTGTGCCTTTGAGTAATTATTTAACTTTCTATAACCTCATGGATTTCTTCTAGAAAGAGTAATAAGGTAGGATTTAGAATTAAATTAGATACTACCTGAAAGGCATGTTGTCAATAATCTTTTAACTTTCAATAATATTTTCTCTAGTTAATGTTGTCTATCAAAGCTTTTAGCATTAAACCATACAAGGAACCAAACAAGTAATAGCAAAATTAACACACATGAAGGAGTTACACAAGTTAAGGCATTTATGAAGTTCCTAAAAGTCTATAGGATTGTAACTAGAAATATACATGGTTTCTGCTTTCAATGTTTTTTTGAACATTGGGTGGAATTCACTAATCATTTCCATCAGCTCTCCACTCCAATTCACCCTTAATTCCCACCCTTTCATTAAGTGACACTTAACTCCACATTTTAGGAAATGCCCCTTCTTAGCCCTGAACCATTCACATGATCACTTGACTCAACTGTGTAATTTTCATTTTCAGGGAAGTGACCTCCATCTCAGTAGTCACAGCTCGAAGAAAAATAGAAAAAGATCTCTTATGTACATACCTCTCACTTTGGAGTTTAAACACACTGTATTTTTTAACATCTCTTCTTTGTGTGCAGTCTTACAAAGGTCTCACTCTCTGCGCATGTCCCTGCCTGTCCTGAGAGGAAGGGTCTGAGTGTCTGAGTGGACTCAGTCCTTGTGGTGATCCGCATCAAAGCTGGTTTTCTCTAGAATTCATTTTTGATTTTCAGCCTCCCATTCCATCAAACTCAGCAGGGCCATAATTTTTCAATTGATTTGAGCCTCAACTACTGGTCCCATTCATTAGTTTCAGTTTATCAAGAAACCAAATTATGCCAGACCTTCCTTTTCTACCGCTGATAGCATGTTTTAGCTCCACAATAAGTTTTGACTGAGACATATTGACGCTTCTTTCTACCCCCATAATAGGCAATTAGTAAACCCTTATTCAGACCATTAGCGCTAGTTGTTAAAAACTCATGTAAAAAGAGAAAAATGTTCTTAAATATGTCCTCAGACAGGAACTTTGTCCATGTGGTAATTTATAAATCCTTTAAAAATTAGCATCTATGTTAAAAGGTTTCATTAATTTTCAAATAAATTTTAATGGGAGTAAGACCAGTTCTGAGAACTCAGCTACCCACCTCCTCAGTGAACTGCTAATCTTGGAAGGGGCCCAGCTACCAGGTCCTGAAGGCATTGGTTAATAATTCCTAGATTCTTTTCTTTTATGTACTACAACAATGATTATCTAACCATCCATTTTTATTATAGTATGTCTCAAAGAAAAGAGAATCTAATCTTTCTACTGACTTGCACAAGTCTTTTCCCCGTAGCAAGATTGTAATAAAATTTTGACATATGCACAACACTAAATTATCTGGAAAAAATTTTTCACTGTTATTTCGTAAAATTACTTTTTGTTTTGTATTCCCTCCCTTCCCCTACCCCCAACAGCTTATGAATTTTTTTCTGGCAGAGGACACAAAAAATCATTTATTTCAAACTTCCTATTTTTAAGTCATGGTACCTAACACAATATGTAGCATAGAGTAAGAGCTAAACATTTCTGCTGACTGCATGGAAATGAAACAAAAAAGAATGAGAAGTAGGCAGAGGTAGGCCTTAAAGCCAAATTAAAGAAACTATAGAGGGAAATAAAGCTGGTATCCCAGTATACTTCTGAGTAGCTGAAACACCATCCCTACACAACAAGACAAAAGTATAATGAACTATCAAGAAGCAAGTCATTCAAGTTCTGAGGAAGTACGGGCCCAAGAAGTAGATAGAAAACATTTTGTTGGGTCACAAGCTGTGGAACATACTGAAGGATGGCTAATAGGAAGTTGAATATAAAATACATAATGCTTAGCCGGGTGTGGTGGCACACGCTTGTAATCCCAGTTCTTGGGAGGCTAAGTCAGGAGGATCCCGGTTCGCAGCCAGCCTCGGCTACTTAGTGAGGCCCTCCGCAACTTAGTGAGACCCTGTTTCAAAATAAAGAATAAAAAATAGGGCTGAGGGTGTAGCCTGGAGGTAGAATGCCCCTGGGTTCAATCCCCAGTACCGAAAAAAAATACATAATGCTTATAGTTTAGGCCAGAATAGAAAAATTATAATATACTCCGAGATCTTTTCAGACACATAGGAGGGAAAACTGAGCCTGAGTTTTGCGGCGGAGATAGCATGTGTTTGGAAAGCTGGACAGATATATATTTTATGAATATGGAACTGTCCTGAACATTTAACTTAAGTAAATTTGACCATCATTGTCATCCTAAGAATTATAATTCTCATGTTATCCAGGTGTTTAAAAGAATTCAGAGACAATCTAGCAATAAAATGTGCAGCGCAAGACTTTTGGGGCTGGCAGTGTATATTACATACAGGATGATATCAGTATGCTCAAGAGCTGTTTTATAGTGATTTTTTAATCATATGGCCATTTGCACAGAGGACAGAGAAATATTTTAAGGTAATACTGGAACATGTCCTCATGCAGTCTGTCCTTGCCAAGGCAGGACACAGAAAGAGAGACACTAGTCAAACTGGCAACTAGAAGGAAAAAGCCTTAAAAAATACAAAAAAAAAAAACCCTTCAATAGAACATAGGTTTTTGTTGTTGTTGTTTGGTACTGGATATTTAACTCAGGGGCATTCTACCTCCGAGCTACACCCCAGCCCTATTTTATTAATTTTGAAGCAGTGTCTCACTAGGTTGATGTACTTGCTGAGGCTGTCCTCAAACCTACAATCTTCTGGTCTCAGCCTCCCTGGTACTGGGATTACAAGCATGCGCCACCATGCCTGGAAAGAATCTAGTTTTTTATTAAACATAGTACATTTAGATAGAAGCCAGGTGTGGTGGCAGATACCTGTAATTCTAGTACCAGGGAGGCTGAGACAGGAGGATCCCAGGTTCGAGGCCAGCCTTGGCAACTTAGTGATACCCTGTTTCAAAATAAAAAATAAAATGGGCTGAGGGTGTAGCTTAGAGGTAGAACTTCCCTTATTACCCCAAAAGAAAAAAAAATGATAGAAGCCAAAGGATCCGGAAAAATGTGAAAATTTATTTTATGCTCAGTCTGAAACAGCAGGCATTTATATGCTATTTTTTAAATACTAGTACCCAACAGAAAAAAAAAAACAAGGGTCCATTTGAAATAACACTAGATAATTATACATGCAATACTTGCTTTATGCCAAGCCCTGTTCTATTTTTTTTAATTTATTCATCAGTTCATTGAATCCTCAAAACAAGTCTGTGAGGTTGGTTTTGCCATTTTCCCTATTTTATAGATTAGGTAGCTGGGGGATGGAGAGGTTAAATCGTGTTCCGCAAGTCACACGATTGGCAGAATAAGCATTCAGGCCACTGAGGCCATAAAACACGTGCTCCTAACACACACTTGCCCTTCTATTTCCTTAATGATCTTCTTCCATGAAATTCCTGTTTTATTACCTCTTATAACTCTATAATATTCCTCTTGAGTTTTATAAAAAGAGATTTTCTCAGAAAACATAGTAAACTAGTTAAAATCCTGGAATCTGCTCTGTGAGTTAGGCTAAGCAGGGTAACCCAAGTCTTTTTCCTGCTCTGTTTAACAGTAATAATAATAATTCCTACTGTTTGGCTATTATAAGAAAATTAAAATGCAAAATGCTTAAGATTGTTCTTGACACATGGTATATCTATACCTATGTGTAGATTTATCTTTAGATACATATTTAATAATAGATATAGACATATAGGTAGAGAGATTGATAGATATAAGTAGCTGTCATTACAAACAGTGCTACACTTATTTTAGAAATGAAATGAGAATCAAACATTGAGGTATCTGTTTAATCACAAAACTCTTTAACACCAAATATGGAAACCTCAAATTTCTATAGATTTTTTAGCTCTAATATCTCAAAAGGCCCCCAAAACACAATATTTTCATGAAGTGTTCAAGAACTATAAATAAGCAAACAAATAAATAAATATTCATTCTTTATTATATGGTATTAAAACATCAGAAGTCTGGTTCTTTTTTCTTCAGCTGTTACTTCCTAAAGCTGCTCTACCTTATTGTCAATTTTTTCCTCAAATGTCTCATCTACTCACTGCTCCTCCTTCTTTCTAATTTTATTACTCGAATCTCTATTTATCAGGATTATCTACATAGCCATTCACCCCTAAAGCCCATACCAATAATTTTTGTTCTATCACTTAATATTCTCTCTCATAAACTTGAGAGCTCCTACAGAAGATAAAATACTTCTCCCGACACATTCATCTGCATTGTCTTGTATAAATGTGTTTTGCTTTTGCTTATTGTTCAAAGTAATTATCTGAGTTCAGGAAAATCTGAGACAACATTGACTGCATTTGCTAAAACTGCCATTTTTCAATAAGTCCCAATATTTATAAGTGAGCAACATAACTGTGATCTCAAGTGAACTTGAACTCTTGCTGGGCCTTTCACTTGCGTTCAACCACTTACACCCATGGAATCACATGTCCTCTCATCAGCCTCCAAGCAGAGCCCAAGACCTTGGCATTGGCCACAATGATTCCAAACCATATTTAATCTCTGTGTGTGTAAAGTTGGTTCATATGTCTAAAACCTATTATACAAGGTTTTATATATGCCATAGCATATTAAAAGTTAATTTTCAAGTTAGACAAAAGAAAAACCTAGAGTAACAGCAAAACTGAGATTTGTGGCTCCCAGGATAGAGTCTAAGTCAGCTGCAACAAGGAGATTGGATGAATGTTTTCTAAAAACATGAACTCCCACACAGTACAAAAAACTTCTGGAAGTGTGCAGGAGCTCTGACTAAAAAATCCTTTGCATTTCAAGGAGCCGTCAGCAAGACCCTGAATCATGAGTACTGAAATTTTCCAAGCTGCTTGTGATAAACTTATTTCTAGTGTTGTGAACACTAGTTGGCACCAAATAAGACTTCTCCTTTATATCAGAGTTAAACTGCAAACAATTGCTCACCTGGTCTTCTGCATAACAGACTAGCAAATCTAGCAGAGTGCATGAGATGTCCTGCAATCCCTGTGCTCGGCTCTTGTCAGGAGCTACTGTGCTTTAAGGCTTCATGCTGTCAGCAGTGGTGGGGGGGCTTTATTTGAATTACATTATTGGATTCGATCAAGGGACTATATTTTGTCTGCCCAGAAACTGACACATATTGAAAAGGTACAATTTCCATATATAGAAGCACCGGCAAACTATACATTTTTACTCTGGCTGTCAGTATAAGTCTGATACATGAAAGTTAATATCTACACAAGACAATAGGTCAAAATATGTAGTTTTGGGCAATGACTTCCAAATTTCCCGAAATTGTTATTTGTTAATGGCTTCTTTGCTCTGTTACTTTAAGAATTTTCTGAATTAATCCAATAATGCTTTATCTTCAACCTATGGTGCCTGTTATAATTTCTAAGAAGAAAGCATATCTGAAATGCCTACTAAGCTTGTACTGTGCAAACATATTTTTGGGCATTTAGTATCCCGCATGCTAATAAAATATCTAATGGTTCATAATTCTAATTTCTAGAAAATATTGTGGATTTTAATGGAAGCTTTGTATATTTAATATAATAGATTTGCATTTAACTTTCTTTAGGAACTTAGGAATTTGAAATCGGAAATTTTGAATTTAAGTCCTGGTTCCACAATTTAAAGAATTTTAGAAGCCGGGCGTGGTGGCGCAAGCTTGTAATCCCAGTACTTTGGGAGGCGGAGACCGGAGGATCCAGGTTCGAGGCCAGCCTCAGCTCTCTCTCTCACTCTCTCTCTCTCTCCCTGTCTCTCTCTCTCTCTCCCTGTCTCTCTCTCTCTCTTTTTCTACTTAGTGAGGCCCTCCGCAACTTCGTGAGACTCGGTTTCAAAATAAAGTATAAAAAATAGGGCCGGGGGTCTAGCGTGGAGGTAGAACACCCCTGGGTTCAATCCCCGGTACTGCAAAAAAAAAAAAAAAAAAAAATTA